>JAJIBD010006300.1:0-68168 GCA_021461705.1 Cryptotis parvus | reverse complement strand
CCCCTATTTCCAAATTTAACACTGGGGAGGTAGTTTTTTAAAGGAATGAATTTGGGAGCACGCTCAGTTTTATAGGTTAATATTTTCTGATCATCTGCTATTCCAGCACCCACAGCTTATATTTTGTTAATTTTGAAATATTGGCATGGATATGGGAATACAAGATATCAAAAAGTGGCATACCTAGATTTCCTAGATTATAGAAATGAGAACAGGTGGTGAAAGAAATAAAAAAGGAGTATAAGAAGAGATGGCAGGAGATATCCAGCAGGGTTTAGAGACCTCAGAAGCATTGGTGGTGTTGATGTAAGCTATATTACACCTATATAAATCAAAGAACAATAAACTGTACAATTGAGCACCAAAGAACAATAACTAAACTTAAAACTATTCTGTCTGTCAAGGAGGCAGGCTGAGGGGTGGGAGGACACCTGAGACTTTTGCTGGAAGCCATTACATGGGAGTTGGGATTGGTCTCGAACATTGTATGCCTACAATCCATATTAAATTAGGCCTTCATGCTATGATGTATATCTTTGGTTATCATAGAAACTGTTTTACTGCATTGTAACTGCATTGTAACAGATTGTAAGTATCTGTTACCACTGCTTAGAAATCTCTTGAGGGGCCATGTTTAACTTGCTCATATCTGTATATTATCCAGTGTAGTGTTTGGTAATGTGAATTAATATTACAGAAGAATAAAAGATGCACTGTTTTATTTAATCTCAATATTATAATCCTCTTGCATGTAATAATTGTAAAGCTACGGTCCTCAGAATGCTTAGAAAATCAAATAATAGATACTGTTCCAGGGGTAGGTAAAATGAGCAAAAAAGGTCAACTGAGGGGTGATAGATGGAAACTTACATTTTATGATACTTATTGTGTTGTTGTTATAGATGTTGAAGTAAAAACCTATGTATCTGAAAAATTTGAAATTTTTATAAAAAACTGATGCCTTAAAATAATAAAAGATAATTTATGATTAAGATTGCAGTGCAATTTTCCACTTCTAACACTTCATTAAGTATACAAAATATTTCCATAATACCCCAATCACATCCACACAAACCTTTAACCACCAAACGAATAAAGAAAGGATATATTCTAATGCAACATTATTCTGGAATACTTATTACTGAAACCCAAATATGAACACTTTGTAACTGTATATCTCATGATGGTATAATAAAAAATTAAAAAATAAGGTAGACTAAATTGTGAAAAATTACTGCAACATTATTGAAAAGTTATTACCTAGACTGTAATAGAAAACCGCAGCACAGTCCATTTCTTGTAACATTCAGATCCCACATGGCTTACCCATATTGTTCACTTTATCTT
Organism: Cryptotis parvus; assembly: GCA_021461705.1. Lineage (NCBI taxonomy): Eukaryota > Metazoa > Chordata > Mammalia > Eulipotyphla > Soricidae > Cryptotis > Cryptotis parvus. The sequence continues at coordinate 66,821 of JAJIBD010006300.1, read as the reverse complement.
TAGTAAAATATAATTAGTAGGCAAGAAACTAAGTTATGTCGAGGCCATTAGATAAAAAGCTGCTGGGGAAAAAACAGGTAAAATAATGAAGTAATTCCAGAGATCGTATATAAAATATAAGATGACAACTAAGAAGAATCAAATCTTGGATAGGCTCTTCGAGAAAATTTTAAAGAAGGTGAATGGTTTTACTCAAGTTTATAATATTATGCTTAGTCTAGAATTTATTCTACCACTCCATTGCCTCCTAAAAATAAAATGTCCACACCTCTACTCAAACTATAACTTGTGATAAGCATCACTTTTTTCACTTGTCACTTGTCTTCCCATTGTTCATCGATTTTGCTTGAGCGGGCACCGTGAATATTTTCATATGTCCTGTCATGAGCTAGTGTAACCTAAGGGCATCTGCTTCCTCCAGGAACATGAAGAGCCTCAAACCATTTGTTCAGGTCATGGAAATGAGGTTTATAATTGTTACTGGGTTTTGGCATATCAAATACAACAGGGTAGCTTGCCAGGCTCTGCCGCGTGGGTGGTGTACATTCTCAGTAGTAGGCTCTCATCTAGTACATGTTTCTGATGAACTGCAGTGGGAGAGATCGGCTCTTGTCGGTGGAGCTCTGAGAGCTGTGGAGTCCCAATGTTGAGAATGACTGCCATCGAGGTGGTGGGGGTTCCTCTGGCTTCTTTCTAGGCTCTCAAATAATACTAAAATTAACTGACATAATATGAAAGTGATACACAAATGCATGTCATACACAAATGGATGTGATACATAGGGAAAGAAAAGCTCATAGTAACCACTCAAACAATTGCAGCAAAAATTAAGATGCTAAAAAGGAAACTTCATCAAAGTAATATAACTTGTTGGGAAGAAATTTCTTTTTTTTTTAAATTTCTTATTTTTACAATTACAAAGATATAATTAAAAAGTCCATATTTGGGTTTTGGTCATACAGTGTTCCAGCACCCATCCCGCCACCAGTGCGCTCCCACCACCAACGTCCCCGTTCCTCCCCCTCCCTAGCCTCCTCCATGGCAGGTTCTTTATTTCTTTCTGTTTCTCTCTTTCCTCTTTCCTTTCCCCTCCAGACTATGGATTACAGAACATACATTAAAGTTATTCTAAATAAGATCACTATTTTTCTCTGTCTGATATTTCTGTCTTATTTTCTTTCATCTGGATACTTATTATATTTTACTGCAGAGGATAATCATCTGTGGTAGCAAATTAAAAAGTACATTTGTAAAGAATTATGTTACAGCTTGACCATATGCTTACTGCTATGTCATTCCAGGCAGAGAAGACAGATAATCTTTCACCACCTTCCCTGGGGGTTGATAACCACAAAAACTCATCCCCAGCACAACAAGAACACTAGAATAGGGATTACACTGGAGTACACCAAATTTAATAAGTGAAAGCCTATCTCTGAAGATGTAAACACCAGCCAATTCTCAATGTCTTTAGAGACACTTTGAGGATGTTCAATGAGATCAAAGAAATGATAGCACTAATCAGCAAAGCACAAGAAAGTATGAGAGTCAAAATGAAAAGCTATTACACTCGAAATGACTGAAATGAAAAATGTGATATCAAAATCAATAGAAGCTCTGAACAGAAGAATAACAGGTGAGCAAAAGAATGAGGAACTCCAAGATGAGGAGGAAACTGCAGAAAGTGGAAAATGTTCCTGCAAAGAAATGAACTGTGTACTAGAAAATTATGGGGTAATTCAGGAGGAACAATCATCAGAGTCCCTAAAGAACAGGAAGGCAAATATGAGGAATCAATGTTTAAAGAAATCATCAATAAGAACTTGGAGTTGAGGATTACAGCACTGAGATCCAAAAGGCTCAAAGGCTCCTGGTGAAAATAGACCCTTTAGGAAGGCTCATTATACTTAAGAGGACAACATCTAAAGATAGAGACAATATTGAAAGCAACAAGATCAAAAACAGAACTACATACAAAGGAAAGCACACAGATATACAGCAATTATATCAAATGAGAAGAATATGGAAAGATACAGTACAAAATCACTGGTTGTTATATTTATAGTCTCTGGATTTATAGACAGTGAGTTTTAGTTGCTCGGAGATCACCTTTGCGCCTTTACATCCTAATTAATATCTAACACTTTGTTAGCAACAGCACTGAGAACCAATTAGGGGGGCTGTCAACATTCTCTACATGGATCCTGGTTTGGCTTGAAAATAATTTCAGATTTTTATGCCTATTCTCATTCTATCATGTTATTTTTATAAAAATAGTTACTGTGCAGGAAATGAATAAAAGATGCACAAGAAATATAAAAGATTGGTACTTTATTTCTCCATATTATGTACACATGGAAATGTTCCAGTTTATCAGTTTGTATTTGCATTCATTCATATAATTTTAATGAAGAAATAAGACTTGTCATGAAAGATTATATTATTATATTTGTATGAATATAAAATAATATTAAACTTTTTGTCATGGGGAAAAAAACCAAACATGATTTTCTGATGGCTCAAACCATTAAAGTATACTGGTTTATTAAAGAAATTTTGTTCAATAATAAAGTGTTAAAAAAGATCTTGTTCAGATGTGACATAAAAATAATCCATTGGCTTAAATTTTTTGTCATAAACAACTATAAAATGGAACAAAGGCAATTGTTTTCGGAAAACTTGAAAACCAGGTTTGTGATTCCTGGAAAAGATGAAATACTGAGAGTGAGTTTTATCTATATCCCATATCTCTTTGTGGCAGAGGATAAAGATGTCAGAAAGTGATATTGATCTCATTTCTGCTTAGTGGCTCTAATTTTCAGGGTCAAATACTAGAAATGAGAGAAATACTCATAGAAGGGCCCCTGGTTGATCCAGATGACTGAGACAGAAATGCAGAATGAAACTTGATGAATCCTTGTAGAGAACTGCTAAGCATTTGTGAGTGAAATGGATACTTCGTGATAGCAAATTCTGGGTGGCATTGGATTTTTGACAAGTTGGAGCAGAGGGACTTTACTGAACACTATTCATGGAATAGAATCTTTAGAAATGTTATGCCTGAGTAGATGGGAAATTCTAGGCTAAAATTAAATGACTTTGTACTCATTTTCATTTAATTTTAAATGTACTCATTTAATTTTAAAGAATTAACAAAATCTTTAAATAAACCTTGGTACACTATATGTGCTAGTACTTCTAGTAGTTCTTAATAGGATAAATCTGCCAAATATGTTAGTAAATTGTATACCAGAACAGAGCTCATTATTTAACAGAAGGCAGTAAAATTCTATCAAAACAGACTCTAAATAGTGTTCTGCTAACTCAATTAATCACTATATAAACCAAAACAGTCAGAAGAATATTTCAGCTGAAAATGATATAAAAAAAGAAGTCAAATTAAGACAATCAAATAAGGAAAGGATGAAAGAATGTAACGCAATCTACTTGCACTTGCAATAGTAATGGTAACTCAAGATGTGACTTCGTGGTCCAGCACTTTTGCCTTGCATGCAGGAGGCCACACACTGATAATCGGGCATTTCTCACAACATTGCAACATGATTTCTGCCACAACAACAATGGTGACTCTGGCACACAACAAGGTTATATGAGTCCAGATTACAGAACAACAATAACAACAAAAAGGTTAAAAGGAAGGGAAGAGAAGGGAAATAAGCAATGTCTACAGCATGGAATGAACCATGTAGCGGTTCAATTTCCCACAAAGAATCAGTTTCAAAATGATAAACATGATGTTCTTTTTTTGTTTCCTTTTTTTCTTTTAAAAATAAAATTGACTCCTGAAACAAAATGCTGTTGATGTTTAAAACATATATATGTATGTAAAGAACACAAAAGACAAAGACTTTTATAAAGTTCTATATATGAAGTTTACTTTTGTAAGGTTCTTTATATACATAGGTAAAGTGGTTACTATTAATTCAGTGCAGATGAAAAAAGCCAGATAGTACTTCCTAGAATAACCATTAAAAGTACAAAAATATATAGTAATATAGTCAATAGAAATAAAATAATACATGAAGGGGGTTAAATTATTTATATAGGTGTAATAAAAATAGCAAAATTCTTGTATTCCCAATATTAATAATTAAGAAAAATAGGCTAAGAATTAAAACAAAATTTCTGGAGTAGATAAAAAAGCCCTTTTACATGCTAGTTATGAGAAAAATTAAATTAAAATATTATGTTAATAGAGTAACCAGAGAATATGGAAAAGATGAATTAAGTAAATATATGAAATTATAAAAATAGTTTTAATTAAATTAAAATATTATGTTATAGAGTAACCAGAGAATATGGAAAAGATGAATTAAGTAAATATATGAAATTATAAAAATAGTTTTATTAATATCAGAAGCAGTAAATTTAAACACAAAAATATCTTGCAGTAATAAGTATTTTATAATGATCAAGGTAATTTTATTTTCTTATTATAAAATTTTTTTACTGGGGCCAGAGCAATAGTACAGCGGGAGGGACATTTGCTTTGCACACAGCCAATCCAAGTTCGATCCCTGGCATCCCTATATGGCCCCCCTAAATACCACCAGAAGTGATTCCTGAATGCAGACCCATTCCTGAGCATTGCTGGGTGTGACCCCCAAAAAAATTATAACAGTGTGATTTAACAGGCTGTTCAAAATACAGTTTATTTCCAGCATTAAATGTTCCAACATCAATCCCATGACCAGTATGACCAGTGTCTCCAGGTTCCCATCCACCACCCAAGCCTGTCTCCTTGTGGGCACAAACAAATTTACTTCATATTGTTTGTCACAACACAAAGACAGATGGAATTATCAAAACTTAGATTAAAAAGTCAATTTTTATTATGATATATTACATAATAATCTTACATAATAATAAAATGGCATTACTAAAGTCATTGAGGATTTACTGGACTGTAATGGTGATTGGTGACATCAAAACTGTAACTGTCAATCAACAAAGAGTAGGAGGACTGGTGGATAGTAAGGAATGTTAGATCAAAGTTAACAAAGGTTCCTATGTTTTGAGTGGACAGTCATGGGACACCTAAGTGGCAATAGTATGTGTTAACATTAAACCTGAACACTGCTGTGGCCCCCACCCTCCTTACCTAACATACAATTTTGGGGAAAAACACATGAAGGTTAAACAAATGGCCAAAGGCAACAGAAAATGAAGACTTGCCTAGAGAACTGAGTTTCCACAGCACAGAGTGAGCAGATGGGTAGAACAGACAGTTGGTGCAGGAAGCAGTGTTGGAACATGGTGCATAAGAAACCACATAACAGTAGTGCAAGTTACAGTGCCTCAAAAATTGTTTTTAGAAATTTTATTTTTTTCCTGAACAAGATGGAAAGCAATTTGAAGGGATTTTGAGCAGAAGAGTAACATTATTTAAAATTCTCTATAGTATCACTTTAGCTATAATGTACAGAATAAAACTCCTTATTTCTTAGGTAGCCAAGAAGGACTTATGTAAGGCACACAGAAAATACTTGTAGATTTATTGTTCTGCCCTTCATGCTATACACATGTCAGTGTTTTTATGTGTTAGTGTTCCTTTGAGCCATTAGAAAGATCTTTGAAACATTTGTTTAAAATAGCTGTATGTTAGTGAATAAAGGTATAGCCATTGTGTATTTTTATAGGTGATGTTAAAATAAAACAAACCTGGTTTTAAGTGTGAGTGCAATGTGAGTTGGTTAATTGAGTGAACTTCATTTGTATTTAATTTGTACATAGTTCGCAGATTGAAATCTAACAAGCACCAGAAAATGCTGACTCTTTCTGACTCTTTGCTGACTCTTTCTTCCCTGACTTGTGGTTCTCGGGCTTATGATCAAGGTTGGCTGTATTAGAGCACACTGTAAGGAATATTCCGGACTTTGTTGCTATTAAGTAGACTTAAAAGCAGAACCTTAATTTTATGTATTTTCCCCCTCAACCATATTATGCTCTAGAAGTAGAAGCTTGTCGTCAAAAGATGGGTAACCTGTTTCCTTGCATACAGCAGACCAGGATTCCATTCCAGGCACCACATATGGTTGCCTGATCCCCTGCGCCCTGATCACAGAGAGAGGTGTAAGCCCAGAGCACCTCTGGGTCTAAGCCCCCAAAAAAAGATGTAAGAGTCTCTGGAACATCTCTACCTGGTGGCAATCTCACTGCATCATGAATGTCTGTTTCAGTGGCATTTGCAGCTTTCTAAACTTTGGAAGAGTTGTCAATACCTAGAACTAGGTCAGGACTATCTTCTCTGACTCACTTACAATACTGTTGTGGCCTTAAGAACCAAAATAAGTGATTTTCTTGTAAAAGGTATCTCCAAAAAACACTAAAACTAATTATCTGTTGATACTCAAGGCCAGATACCTCAGGATAGGAAATGAGGACAATAACAAGTGTCTTCTGAGACTCCTCATTTTTTGTGGCTGGATCTCTAAGAGATCACAGAATAGCATCCAAGTAAAGAGCAGGCCTTATCCACTGTGAGGAACTCTTTTCATTTCCCAACAAAACCTCTGACTTCAAAGCAGTGGAGTTAAACTTCAGGCAAATTTTAAAGGAAAAGCTAATTTTGAAAATTGAATCATTTCACAAATGGTCTGCACTCATAGCTCTGTAGATGTGACCAAGTCTCTGCTGACCTGGTTAGCTGCAAAGAACAGTGGTATTGCAGGCTATAATTTACTGGTCAAGTATTTGTATCTCTGTGTCTTTCATAAGCAGACATCAGAAGTTATTGACATCTACGAAATCTTGAAAGCCCAATACAAGTGCTTAGACTCTGGAGCCAAGATTCTTCTTATCTGGGGGTTAAATTCATTTTGGACAGCTGGAGAGAGGCCATGCTGTTCCTAGAGAAATTAAACTGGTACCTTCAACAATACACTATAATGACTGTTTATGGTCCTCCTTCACCAAGATGCAAACTTAGATTGGGATTTGTATCTGGAATTTTCAAGACCCTGAACAAATGGTTTGAGGCTCTTCGTATTCCTGAAGCAACCAGATGCCATTGGGCTACACTGGCACATGATAGGGTTAAATGGAATTGTTACTGGCGCCCACTCAAGTGAATCGATGAATAACGGGATGTCAAGTGATCAAGTGATCAGGAACTTTTAGATTATGAACTTATTCCTCTGTTTTTCATAATTTTTAGATTATGAACTTATTCCTTTTAAAGCCTTCTTTGATTTTGGGGAGGCGTGAAAGATGATCAGTATGCGAAGAAGCTACTAGATATTCTATTGTATCTAAGAAATAATCGAGCTATATCCTGGGAAACCACTTGCACACAGTATAAAAACATGGTTTGAGAATGTTCCTAGAGTACAATGGTAGAAACAATTCACTACAGTTCAGAAAAGTGGTCTATGCTTGGGCTGTGGGAAAAACCATAGAATCTAATCAGTGGAATTTAGAGTGTATGACTATCTCAAGAGGAAAATCATGAAGAATGTGATTGATGACCAATACAAAAAGATAACAACTCAGTTTCTATAGTTAAAATATATTGTGAAGTCCTGATATACTGTGACAGGTGAGGTCCTGGCCCATCCCAACAGATGTCCAACAGCTAAAACATCAATTGCTACCATGTTTAAGGCTGGACCCTACTGCTTGGAGGAGCTCCACCCAGAAATTAATCAGTTGAAAACTCAGGTATGGTGTTTTGTGACTGAAATCTCAGGTTTTCAGAGTTGGGGACGGTCTACTTCTCCACATCTCCTGGTTCTTCTGGAATGCCCAGCAGTACTACCCTTGCCCCAAAGCCACCACCCAAAGATTTAACTCCAACTTTATCACTCCATTCAAAATTTTGGAATTCCTTGGAGCATGCAGCCATGACATCTCAAACTCTACAATATTGATAAACTGAGGAGTACACCACACTTAATGGCATGTAAATTAGAAGGCAACCAATAATAAAATATAAACACACACTGCCTGTCCTGTAACAACATATTAGTATTTTCTTGTCCAAGAGCTTAATGGTTCCTTGGTGAGATTGAACAATCTAAGAAAATATTTCTTGATCATTTTTAGAAAATTACCTGTAACAAGCCATTTAAAGCAAATGTTGAGGGTATGCTAAAGGGGCAGGCTTAAGAAGTGGTTGAGAGATGTGCTGGGGAGAGCTGCCATCTGGCTCTCCCTAGCTCAGCTGACCATGAGGCTACCAGGAGGCAAGAGGGGTTTTGGGTGTTGGTCCATTACCTCTGTACGGCCTTGGAAGCAGCCGGATGAGACTCGCTCACCATAATAGCTGCCATTTTCATGATCCGGACCACACAGTTCATCAGAACCCACCCAAGAGAGGGGCTGATCTCAAAACCAGCTCAGCACAGCAGCTGAGTTCAAGCCCAGGTAGGTGGCTCTTGGAGGCGTAAGTCACCAGGCGTTCCCTGGAGATGGAGCTGGAGCCCCCATTCCCCCTCTCTGACCCATCCCAGAGACCTGGTGGCCCCGCCCACTAACTGCCTCAGGGCTCTCAGCCACCATGCAGAGACTCAGACATATGGAGGAGAGCTGCCATCTGCTCTCCCCAAGTTGCATGGCCGCGGGGTGCATCAAACTAGTGGAACCAATCATGTTCTAGAATATATTACAATCCACAATGTGTAAGAAAGGGAAGCAAGAAGGAGAGAGAGAGAGAGATAGAGAGAGAAAGAGAGAAAGGAGATAAAGAACCTGCCATGGAGGCAGTCTGGGGAAGAAGGGAGGACATTGGTGATGGGAGATGGGCACACGTGGAGGGGATGGGTATTGGAATACTACAGAACCAAAACTCAAACATGAACAGCTTGTAATTATATATATAACGGTGGTATAATAAAATATTTTTAAAAAAGAAGTGGTTGGGAAAATTAGAAATGCTGGTGTGAAGTTGCAATGTTGGTAGGATTGGGGTTGAATATTGAGTGTAACAAATTAACACAAACATCTTTGTTAAAAATTGAATAGAAGCCCACTAATTTGATAAGTGATATTATAACTAACATTATTTAAATTATAAGTAAATAAGTAAAATTCGGGAAACTGGGCACATTGGTCTTGGGAAATGTGCAATGGTGAAGGATGGGTGTTGGAAAAACTATAGGACTGAAACCCAATCATAAATACCTTTGTAATGGTCTATCTCATGATGATTCAATAAGAAAAAATGGTTTTAAATATTAATTTTGTGCCAATTAAAAACAAAAACTGTTTAGTAAACAAATAACTAGTCAACTTTAGCTAAAACATACCTCAATCACTTGATCACTTGATCACTTGAATCCCGTTACTCATCGATTTGCTCGGCGGGCGCCAGTAACATTTCCATTGGACCCTATCACGTGCCAATGTAGCCCAATGGCATCTGGTTGATTCAGGAATATGAAGAGCCTCAAACCGTTCCTTCAGGGTCTTAACAAGGAAGTCTGACCATCTTGTAGGTGGGCGGCCACGTGATCTTTTGACATCCCGTGGGATCCAGTCGGTAACGGCTCTAGTCCAGCGGTTGTCTCCAAATCGCATTACATGTCCAGCCCATCTGATTTTCGATGCCTTGGCAAACGAGACAGCGTCCCTGATTCTGGAATAGCGACGGAGGTCAGAACTCCCGTTGCGAGCGGCGCGCGATTTACCTCCAAACTACCACAAATATTCTACCCACCCCTCTGAGAGAGGCCCCACAAAGCAATGAGAATATAGTGCCCGCATGGCAGAGCCTGGCAAGCTGTCCGATGCGTGTTCGATATGCCAAACCCAGTAACAAAAATGTTTATTTTCCTGACCCGAAAGAGCCCTTAATACGGCAGCAGTAAGAAAGGCAAACAAAACATACCTCAATAGCAGAATTAAAACTTAGTAAACAGATGTGGCAAGGAGGAGGCCTTGTCATCTTATATTAAATGCAAATGTCCCTATATATTTGAAAATTTATGAAGAAAGCTTTCAAGAAATATAGAATTTTCTTATTGATATAAAGCTATTTTTCTTCCTTTCCCTATTCCTACTGCTCAGCTGGCTTCTGTGTTTCCCAGCGTGTGTAATACTGCCCTCTGCAGGTAGTTGAAGTAAAAACAGAAGATTGGGAGTAGAATGTGCAGTTGTTTAGTTGATTTGTTTTGTTTTTTGTTTTGGGCCACATCTGGTACTGCCAGAGCTTATTCCCGGCTCTCACTTAGGAATGCTTTGGGGACCATACGGAATGCTGGGGGTCGAACATGGTATAGTGGCGTGCAAGGCAAACTCCCTACTATGCCTCAGATGGTGCATCTGGGAAGATCATTTTCTGTTTGCCTAAAGAAGGTGCATTTCTAAGGGGGTCGAGTAGCTTTATTCAAACAAAATAATGGGGTGGGGGAAATAGGACAAATAATTTTGGGAATCTATGATAGCCAACGGTTTCTGGAATCTATCAGTACAGCTTTAGTTATATAATATTTTATTTTTGTTTTGCTTTTGTTTTGGGATCATAACTGTTGGTGCTCAGAGTTCACTTCTGGAGAGCTCAAGGAACCATATGTAGTGCCAGAAATTGAATCCTAGTTGTCTGGCTGCAAGTCAAGAGCCTGACCAGCTGTTGCTATACTGTTATTCTTTAAATCATAAAAAGCATATATGTATAACATTATTTTATTTATTTTCTGTTTATAGAAGAAAGACAGAAGAGCAAAGACTATGATCTCTAGATTACCTAGGTTCAGAACCTTATTTCACGTTCTTACAATCTATTTTGAGAATAGTCTTGCTAGCTATCAAATGGTTGCTTAATTCTATTTAAACTTTGGAGGGGATCACTTTTCTTACTTAAAATACCTCATTGAACCATATGAATATTAAATGCGATATTGCAAATAAATGCTTAGGATAATAATTGGTGCATACAAAGCACAGGATATAAACTGCCATAAAGACTTCTCCCTCTTTAGACCATAAATGTAAGGAAAACAGTATTTTCTTCACTATATGTACACAGTGTTTAGAATAGTCAGTATTCCATAATTAAATTATACATTTCTTTTTGTGAGAGCTATTCTCTGCAGTATTAGAAGTTACTCCTGGTTCTATGCTTATGGGTCATTGATGGTGCTTGGGAGACCACATACAATGCAAGAGATTAAACTATGGTTAGTGGTTAGTACAGCATACACCTTAACTCCTGTAGTATCTCTCTGCTCCCCCTACCCCAATATTTTCTTTTTTAATTAAACATTTTATTATAACACCGTGAGATATACAATTACAACATTGTTCATGTTTAGAGGTTTCGGTCACATAGTGTTCCAGCACCTGCCCTCCACCAGTGCTGATTTTCCACCACCAATGTCCCCAATTCCCTCCCCCTCCCATAGCCTGCCTAAATGGCAGGTTCTTTATCTCTTTTCTTTCTCTCTCTCTCCCTTTCTTCTCTTATACATTGTGGGTTGCACTACATACACTTGACCTACCTCAATACTTTCAACAGCTGATTGAATGAAGTAGTATGTGACTATGTCTCTAAATACTGATGTGACTTAGTAATTATTATTTAACTTATGTGAGATAATAATATGAAGGAGAACAAAAGATCCCAGTGTTTAATTACTAACTTTTTAGCACAGGGAGGTCAGTCAGTGCTGACTGACAGCATGCTGGACCTCTTGCATGCTAGGAATGTTACCCCAATAATTCAGTAACAGTGAAAAAATGTAAAAGTAAGTGTTCACTGGAAGTTCTCTTTGCATGAGGAGATCCTACCAATTCTGTCTGTGTAATAGTCTGATTTAGAACTATTAAAATAGATTTTGAATTTTAAAAAAATATTTTATTATACCACCATGAGATATACAGTTACAAAAGATGTTCATAAAATGCTAATATTTGGGTATTGGTCATACAGTGCTCCAGCACCCATCCCTCCACCAGTGCCCATTTCCCACCACCAATGTAGCTGATTCCCTCCCCCCCCCTAGCCTGCCTCCATGGCAGGTTCTTTGTTTCTTTCTCTTTCTCTCTCTCTCTCGTTCTCTTTTCCTTACCTTCCACATTGTGAATTATAATACATACATTAAAAGGTTGTCATGTGTATCTTTTGCTTGTATTTAATGCTCAGTTCTAGGTTGGTATTAGCACTTTTGACAATTGTTAGCACACTGTTCCATTTTCTGTCTTGCCTAGCCTCTGACTCCCACACGTTTGTGATAATCTCTACCTTTGACAAGAACTCCTGATCTGTGTTTCACTTGACTTTGGAATTGGCATCATAATATGTACATATATATTTATGTCATGCAAATAAATGCAGTCATTCTATATCTGTCTCTCTCTTCTGGCTAATTTCACTCAACATGATCCTCTCCATGTCCATCCATATATAGGCAATTTCATAACTTCATTTTTCCTAACAGCTGCATAGTATTCCATTGTGTAGATGTACCAAAGCTTCTTTATCCAGTCTTCGATTCTCAGGTACTCTGGTTGTTTCCAGATTCTGGCTATTGTGAATAATGCTGCTATGAACATACAAGTAGGGATGGTGTTTACGCTGCTTATTTTTGGTTTCCCAGAGTATATTCCCAGGAGTGGTATGGCTGGTTAAATAGAAGTTCAATTTCTAGACTTTGGAGGAATGTCCATATTGTTACCAGAAAGGCTGTAACAGTCGACATTCCCACCAATAATGGATGAGCGTCCCCTTTTCTCCAAATCCACGCCAGCACTTGTTGTTCTTGCTCTTTTGGATATATGCCAGTCTCTGTGGTGTAAAAATGATATCTCATTGTTGTTTTGATTTGCATCTCTCTGATGATTAATGATGATGAACATTTTTCTATGTATTGTGGCCTTTCGAATTTCTTCATGATTGAAGTTTCTATTCATTTCTTCTCCCCATTTTTTGATGGGGTTGGTTGTTTTCTTCTTGTAAAGTTCTACCAGTGCCTGATAGATACTGTATATTAACCCCTTATCAGATGGGTATTGGGTGAATATTCTTTCCCATTCTGTGTATGTCTTTGTATCTTAGTCACTGTTTCTTTTGAGGTGCAGAAGCGTTTTAGTTTCATGTAGTCCCATATGTTTATCTTTTCTTCCAGTTGCTTTGTTAGTGAATTTCACCTTTGAAGATGCCTTTAGGCTTATTCAGGTATTGGAGGTCTTCTTGTTTCAATCGTGGGAGGTTATAGGACTTCAGGAATTTATCCATTTCTTCTAGATTCTCATGTTTTGTGGCATACAGGTTCTCTAAGTAATCTCTGATGGTCTTTTGGATTTCTGTTTTTCTGTTGTAATGTCACCATTTTCATTTCTGATTCTGTTTATTTGGGTCTCTCTTTCCCTGTCCTTACAAGTCTTGCCAGTGGCTTGTCGATCTTGTTTAATTTTTCAAAGAACCCGCTCTTGTTTTCAACAATCTTTTCGATTGTTTTTTTGGTTTCCAGCTCATTGATTTCCTCCCTTAATTTTATTATTTCCTTCGTTCTTCCTGGGTTGGGCTTCTTTTGTTGGTCTTTTTCTAATATTTTCAGCTGTGAGGTCAGGTTATTTATGTGGGCCCTTTCTTCTTTCCTGATGAATGCTTGCAGAGCTATGAACTTTCTTCTTAACACAGTTTTTGCTGTGTCTGGCAAGTTCTGATAGTTGGTATCTTCATTTTCATTTGTTTCTAGGAATCTTTGGATTTCCTGTTTGATTTCTTCTATGACCCATTTGTTGTTCAGCAGTGAGCTGTTTAGTTTACAGGTGTTTGGTTTGGCTCCCTGTTTCTGTGTATGGTTAACTACTATTTTCATTGCATTGTGATCTGAAAAGATAGTTGACACAATTTCAATCTTTTTTTATTTTGTTGAGGTATGCTTTGTGGCTCAGTATTTGGTCTATCTTGGAGTATGTTCCATGTGCTCTGGAAAAAAATGTGTATTCAGCTTTTTTGGGATGAAAAGCCCTGTATATATCAACCCTCTCTCTTTCTTCCATTTCTTCCTTCAGGTCCAGTATTTCCCTGGTGAGTTTCAGCCTCGTAGATCTATCCATAGTCGATAAGACAGTGTTGAAGTTTCCGACTATTATTGTGCTACTGTTAATGTCTTCTTTGAGGTCTATTAATAGTCTTATAAGTATTTTGCTGGCCCCTTGTTTGGCGCATATATGTTTAGTAGTGTGATTTCTTCCTGGTATACATACCCCTTAATTATTAAGAAATGGCCTTTATTGTCCCTTTTAACCTTTTTCAGCCTGAAATCTATATTGTCAGATACGAGTATGGCTACACCTGCTTTTTTGGAGGGGTTGTTTGCGTGGAGAATGGTCTTTCAGCCTTTGACTTTGAGTCTGTGTTTGCTCTGGTTATTTAGATATGTTTCTTGTAGGCAGCAGAATTTTTGATTCAGTTTTTTTAACTTGTGGTTTTGGGTTGTCTTATTTTACAATAGACCCTTCAATCCTTCTTTTAAAGTTGGTTTTGAGTCTATGAATTTCCAGAGTTGTTGTTTATCCATGAAGTTGTGTATCTTTCCTTCACATCTGAAAGTAAGTCTAGCTGTGTAAAGAATTCCTGGTGTGGCCTGAAGTTCATTGAGTCTTTTCACAATATCCCACCATTGTTTTCGGGCTTGGAATGTTTCATCTGGGAAGACTGCTGTAAATCTCAGGGATGCTCCTTTGTATGTGATTTCCTTCTTTGATCTTGCTGCTTTCAGTGTTCTATCTCTGTCTATCGTTTTGTCATTTTAATAAGGATGTGTCTTGGAGTATTCTTATTGGGGCTTCTTTTAGCTGGTATCCTTCGGACCTCCTGTATCTGGGAGCATGCTTTCTTCAGTTCAGGGAACTTCTCAGCGATGATGGCTTTGACAGTTTTATCTTCATTAGGGTTTTCTTCCTGCCTTTCTGGGACTCCAATGATGCGTTTATTGTTCCTTTTGGCTTCATCCCGATTTTCTCTGGTAGTCTGTTCATTGATTGTGAGTCTTTTTTCCATCTTCTGGTGTTGTCTACAGAATCTCTGAACCTCGTCTTCGAGATCACTAATTCTTTCTTCAGTAGCTGTTACTGTGCTTTGGAGGCCTTCCCCTGTGTTTTTCAGTTCACTTACCTCATTTTTAATATCGGTAATTTCTGCTTGTACTTTGGTCTGAAATTTACTCAATTCTGCTCTCATGTCCTCTTGTATTTTATTGACTTTGTATTCCAATGTTTCTTTGCGTTCCTTTTGAATCTTTAACATTTGCTTCTTAAATTCCTTTTCAGAGAGGTTATATAGCTCATTGTTATTGCTTGACTCATCTGTATTAGTGACTTCCAATCGTAGAGCTTGAAGGACTTCTGTACTGCTTTACCATAATGACTATCGTAGGTTGAAAATGTGTGTTCTGGGCGACTAGTCAATAGAGTTAGTAGGTGCCTGAATTACTTTGCAGCTAGGGACATATAGCAAAGAGTGTAGGGGCAAATGCTCAGTGGTATCTCAGGTAGATAATGCTTCGGACGGACGCTAGTGCGTCCACGCGGTTTTGAATTTTGGGGTGTCGGTGGGTGGTTCCGAGTCAGGGGGTCGGGGGTGGAGGTAGTGCAGTGGAAGGTCTGAGGAAGCTGGCTGTGGCATGGTCCCCTTCTCAAAGTCCAGCCCTTTTTCCTGGATAGGAGTGGCTCGGGGGTTGCCCGCTGCAGGAAAACACCTGGTGGGGAGAGCGGGGATCTGCTGGGCCTTGGGGATGGATGGCGTCAGGTGGTAGGTCCGAGAAAGCTGGGTGGAGCTTGGTCCCCTTCTAAAAGTGCCAGCCCTTTATCCTGAGAGAAGTGGCTCCGGGGCTGCCTGCCGCGGAACGCACCTGGTGGGGAGAGCGGGGATCTGCTGGGCGTCAGGGGTGGATGGCGTCGGGTGGGATGTCCGAGGAAGTTGGGTGGGGCTTGGTCCCCTTCTCAAAGTGCCAGCCCTTTATACTGGAGAGGAGTGGCTTGGGGGCTGCCCGCCGCAGGAAAGCACCTGGTGGGGAGAGCGGGGATCTGGAGTATTCTTATTAGGGTTTCCTTTAGCTGGTATTCTATGGGCCTTCTGGATCTGGAGGCAAGAATTCTTTAGTTCCGGGAACTTCTCAGCAATGATGACTTTGACAGTTTCTTCTTCATCAGCGTTTTCTTCTTGCTCTTCTGAAACCCCAGTGATCAGTATGTTACTCCTTCTGGCTTCATCCAAATTATCTCTTGTTGTCTGTTTCTTAATTGTGAGTCTTTATTCCATCTTCTGCTGTTGTGCAGAGAATCTTTCGAACTAATCTTCAAGATCACTAATTCTTTCTTCAGTAGTTATTACTCTGCTATGGAGGCCTTCCAGTGTGTTTTTCAATTCACTTACCTCATTTTTAATATATGTCATTTCCATTTGCATTTTCCTCATTTCTTCTCTCATGTCCTCTTGTATTTTATTGATTTTGCATTCCATTTCTTCTTTGAGTTCCTTATGCATCCTTAACAATTCTTTCTGAAATTCCTTATCAGAGAGGTTATACAACTCATCATTATTACTTGGCTCATCTGGGCTAGTGACTTCACTCATATCTTGATGGATTTTTACATTGCTTTACCATTATGACTACAGTAGTTTGCAAATGCGATTTCTTGGATGACTAGATAGTACAGTTAATAGGTGTCTGGGCTGTTTGCAGAGTTTGGTTGGATGGCAAGGAATTTATGTCAAAAGCTTACTGGTACCTCATGCACGATATATAGTAAGTAGATTGTGTGGTTTTGATTTGCGGGATGTGGGTGGCTGTTTCTGGCCTGTTCCTTTGGGCTGATTAGTTCTGCAGAGATGCAAGGATCACACACACACACACCTGTAGGAGGGATGGGGAGTTGGTCCCTGGAAGTGCAGGGCAGAGGGGTCCTGGACGGATCCAAGGCTGTGTGCCTCAGTTCCTCTGGTGAAAATTTCGGCTGGTTCCCTGGGGCTGATTAGTTCCACAAAGATGCAAGTATCTCTCTCTCTCTCTCTCTCTCTCTCTCTCACACACACACACACACACACACACACACACCTGTAGGAGGGACGGGAGTCGTTCCCTGAAGTACAGGGCAGAGGCTATCTTCTCATTATTATAACTATTTTATTATATGAATCAAGAACTTGAGGTCATGAACTACTTTTAGTATACAGTATTTAAGCTAGTAATACCATGACTTTATTCAAATATTTATTTTAATAAAGATATATAATAAATAAATGTATATATTAAAAATATATATACACACATACATATATATATATGCATTTCTGCTGACTCTTGGTACTAAGGTCTGAATTTTCACTGGTTAAATCATTAAATGTGTGTACATAGCTAGAACTGCTATCACGTATGTGAGATGTGAGGAACAGGATATTAATGGCATCATTTATATTCATCCTTTTTGGGATCCCAAATCTGAGGTTCAGAATTATGTCTGCTGCGACTGTAATTCATGATGTCAGTACCATTTACAAGGGTGGTCAGCGAAGACTGTAATCTTGTGCTTTCTCTATTGTCCTTGCTAGAGTCCTGATCTGTGTGGTGCAGTCCAGTTCTTCAAACTTATCGTAACCTGCATCAGGCCTATGCCACCAAACTTTCCCATTGTTCTTTTCCAGGCTTCCAGGGTGGGTGAGAAGCCCTTTTGACATCATCTATCTGATGCATAACATTCAGGCGTTTCTCTCTACCCACCTTTTGTCCAATGTAATGTGAATCTTATCTATGTTTTCTTTTAATGCAGTCATCGTTGGTCTCTGAAGTGCACGGGGTACTTCAGTATCACCCTGGACTGTGGTGCCCTGTTTTGAATGTTAATGATTAGTTGTTCGTTTTGGAAATGAAGCAAATATCCTCCACTATATTAGTAAAGTTCATTTCTATTATTAATCAGGCTTCATTAGTAAGTACTATTCACCAATAATACTGTTATAAAATTTGAACTAGTCCATACTTCTACATAAATTACAATGAGATGATAGCATCAAATATACCTCTCCCTTCAAAAATAAGCATTCAAAGAATAAGCAGATGTTTCAAGTTTTGTATTATACTCAGTGTTTACAGAAAATCATGTTTGATACTTGGTACTATTCCAAATACCGTTCTTGGAATTTTTGTTTCACACCCTTGCAAAAGCAATCATGCTTGTAACTCAGTCTTTCACTATGAAAATAGGTCACTGTCCCATGTGGAGCAACCCATGGAGACACGGGAGGGACGACTCAGCCCCTGGCTGAGAGCAACAAAGCTCCTAGGGCCAGCAGATACGTGGGACTGCACCAGCCAGCCTTGGAGTGGGGATAGGGAGCCCCCTCCCCCACATCCCTTCCATCTCCATGCCCCAGCAGGCATGGAGAAGGCAGCCACCATGACCAGCAAAGCCAGATCAGCTACAGACCAGACCCAAAGCCATGCAGGCGCACAGCCGCTCTGTGGTCATGTGACAGACTTAGATTATAATCAAGTTTAGGACAAGGTTCTTCCCAGGATCTTGCACATATATACACTGTAATGATCATTGTAAGTGTAACAAACTGGGGTGACTGATGGGGAATGGGGAATGTAATACATAGAGGCTTACATGTTAAACTGTAAATATTTACAGGGAAATCCACAATATGTAAGAACAGAGAGAAAGAAATACAGAGACAGAGATGGGGAGAGAGAGAGAAGAGAGAGAAAGTAAAGAGGCTTGTTATACAGGCAGGTGGGGGTCGGTTGGAGGGAGTGTTATGGGAATGGGGCACTGGTGGAGGGATGGGTTGCTAGAACACTATATGATGGAGACCCAATTATGAACATCTTTGTAGTTGTATATCTCTTGTATATATTGTACATATAATTGTGTGATATAATAAAAATAGGTCACTGTGATAGGTCTGTCAGAATATAAATTTACAGGAAATTGATATTTAGGACTAGATCTGACTTGGGTAAGTTTCCTTATGAAAATTTGTTTTTAAACATAAACCTCTCTATTATTCATGGAAAGTTTAGAATAGCTAATTAGAGTATATTGAAAAACCTTAGCAACAGGTTTCTTAGAAAGTAAATATGACAGAGTGTTTACTATATATGAAACATGTTGTGTAGAAAGAAAACTGTTGCAGGACACCTAAAAGCCTAGGCCTCTGCATCTGCCCTGGATTGCCTCCTACTTCATAGATAGGGGGTAGTCTGAATGTGGCAGTCTTATCTGACCATGTATTCTGTACTGGCTGGTATAAATATTCTCTCATGCTACCACAATCATCGTGGGACTAGCTAGATCTTACCCAGCATATTTGCCTGGCTGCATTGGATCTCTAAGTAATTAGACCAGAGAGAAATGCTGTTTGCCACCAAGCAAGCAAGCATGGCTCCCTGATAACTCAAAGGCAACTAAAATATGAAACTACCGTGAAGTAGATGAGACTCTTGTGAAGGCTTGGAAAAATATTTAACTGGCATTAGTATCAGTCTTTGGTACAGAGACATGCCATCTCAGAAACCCCCTTCTTTACCCTATAAAGGCAATTCCAGGTAGATCTTGGCTCAAGACATTAGATGGGGTGCTGGGAGAAATTACCTGAGGGCATTTGGCCCTTCCTGCCAGGGAAGTTACATTTAGCTTATAGCTCCTCCCAGCTCTGCTAGGAGGCTTTTAATTAGCTCTGGGTCCTTGTAAACAGCCCGATGGTCTCCTGAAGTTGCTACATTTCTATAAAGCTATTTTCCTGTTTTCATCTCCAGATAGCCTAGCCCAGAATGGGCTGGGCTGGGGAGTTTGGGGGGATTTATAGCTATAAAATAAGCTGCAAGAAGAAAGAATCTCTCTCTTTTTTCCCCCTTTTGCCATTTCGGCTTCCCTTGGTGTTTTGCTTCTCTCTCCTCTCCATTCTCTGTTGGGCCTCAACACGTGGTGGCAGCCATCTTGGCCTACACGTGGCTGGGGCCTAGCTGGGAACCCAGAGTCCGGAGGCTTTCCCTGCTCTTGGATTGTATATTGGAACCTGTGATAGTAAAGCCCTTTTATTATTATTATTTTTATTTTTTAATTTTTTGCTTTTTGGGTCACACCCGCGATGCTCAGGGGTTACTCCTGGCTCTTTGCTCAGGAATTTCTCCCTGGCGGTGCTCGGGAACCATATGGGATGCCAGGGATCGAACCCGGGCCGGCAAAGGCCGGCCGTGGTGCAAGGCAAACGCCCTACCCACTGGGCTATCGCTCCGGCCCCAGTAAAGCCCTTTTAAAACTGCATCGGATTCCTGAGTCTTCATCCATTCCCCGCCGGCTTCAGAGGTAGAAGGGAACTCGCTTCCCGGCACTGTCTGGGACCCCACCCCCCCACTGGCGGCTCTCCCCAACAGAAAACAAAGCAGTTTTCTTATTTGTAAGATTATATTCAACAGAAATTTAAAGGTATTTTATGAATCCCTTCAAGACTTGTCATGTGGGGTTTTGAAGTCCTAGAAATTTAGTACAAAAATTGATAAAGGTAAAAATTCAGATGGAAGGGAAACAGATGTCACAAAAAAAAGATACCCTTCTATCGAAAGTCACAGGAAAAGTGTGAGACCAGTGATAGATAACAAAATGTGACTCAGGTTTTGAACTTAATATCACGATCACGATCACGATCTTCCCGTTGATCATCTATTTGCTAGAGCGGGCACCAGTATTATCTCCATATGTCCTGTCTCATACCAGTAGAGCCAGGGGCATCAGCTTGCTACAGGAACATAAAGAGCCTCAAACAATTACATTAGGTCATGGGAATGACCTAATATAATTGTTACTGGACTTTGGCATATCATATACAACACGAGAAGCTTGCCAGGCTTGCCGAGTGGGAGGCAAACTCTTTTAAACACCTCCAAATAAATCATTTATTGATGAACCGCGCGCATAAGCCGCTGGCGCGAGCCAGGCTGTGATGGGCTGGTCTGCTGGGTGGAGTTCTGACGAGAGGGAAGTCCAAAAGTGGAAAAATGGCGGCGCCCGTGGAGTGAGGAGGGGGTGGTCTGGCTTGTTGTGAGGCTCTGCCTAGGTGGTGGGCCAGGGCTAGAACCCGCCATGCCTCCCGACTGCCTCATGAACGGCTGTGCACAGGGAGAGCAAGGAACAGCTCTGCCCCATGTCTGAGAGTCTCTGGACCAGCATACCTGGGCCGGATTGAGGAAAAAGCTGCTGCAGGGTGGGTGTCGGTGATCCGGGCTGTGATGGGCTGGTCTGCTGGGTGGAGTTCTGACGA
This sequence comes from Cryptotis parvus, assembly GCA_021461705.1. Lineage (NCBI taxonomy): Eukaryota > Metazoa > Chordata > Mammalia > Eulipotyphla > Soricidae > Cryptotis > Cryptotis parvus. Next base: position 45,595 of record JAJIBD010006300.1, on the reverse strand, counting down.
GAGGGAAGTCCAAAAGTGGAAAACGGCGGCGCCTGAACTCAGAGCTTAATATGCCCTAGTTAAATGTCTATTGGCAGTAGACCAGGAGGTATACGAGTGACAGGACAGAATTACAATGTTTAGTCAGTAGGAATTGTTGAAATGCTTTGTTGGGATAGTAGGAACTAGCTTTAAGATTCTGAATTTTGAAAGAAGGTTTAAAAAATGAATTTGAGAAACAAACTGGAAGAAATAAGAACCACAAAACTATCAAATAGACAAAAACCAGATCTAAAAAGGGGTTAAACCAGGCAGATAGAAATGAGAGTACCTACGAGAAAGAAAACATTAGAGAGGAAAGGAATAGGAAATGTATTGTGGAAGTCACATTGGAGCCTTGGGGCTAATGACACAGACTTGGATACTTTTTTTGGTTCTTCTCTGGAATTCAACAGAGCCCTGAACTGTTACAAAGAGAAGATGAATTTCGGGAAATATTAAGGCAACACTGAGATAATTTCCTATTTTGCTTTGTTGGGCCACGCTGGGTACATAAGAGGAAATAAGATGTCATGTAAATTGACTGCTACATTCTACCTCCACCCATCACATTCTACGAGTTTCGTTTCTATATGGGCAGTGCTCTGAAAATCTATATCATCTGAATATATATAATACTTTCACTCTGGCAGACCATTTGTAATAATTGTACCAAATCCTAAAGTCTATTTATCTATATAATTTTCTTTCTCCTTTTTTCCATTCTCTGTTCTGAGCTTTAAATAAGCATTAGCAAGTATATAGATAAAAATGAAATAAAAATAAATTGTATTATATTTATTTTAACTGTACATAATTACAGAAAACCCTACAAACTTGTATTTTGAGAAGAAAACAATGTGAAAATTTTACCTTACTTTGTCAGGTTATTGGTTTAATTTCATTCTTGAAGCTAGAGGGATAATTGAGGTAGTCTAGTCTTTTATTTGATTCAGTGTTCATCTTTCCTTCCTGCTATTTAATAGAAAGGGCATTGAGGTGTCAGTCATCAATTAGCTATGTGACCTTAGCATTTAACTTCTGGACGTTTTATTTACCTTGTTCATAAAGAATGCAACATGAAGAAAAATAAGGGGCTAATAAATATCAGTGCTTTGAAATTTTCCATTGCAGAAATTCATGGCATTGTTTTTTGTAATTTGACAACCCGATCTCTACAAATATTTGTTTTAAAATGTTTTATTAGAGTGTATATTTATTTGTACCATCTGTCTGATTTTCCTAATAGTAGTGGGTATTTTTTGTAAGCCAGTTCAGTTTGTTCTCAATAATAAACAAACCAGTTGTGACAAGAGATAGAAATAGGCAAGACCTAGGCAAAAACAGAAGTTTTTCTCTTTCAACCATGCTTCTGTCCTAAAGACTTCTAGTTAAGTGCATGTGTGTGTGAAACATAGACAGAAAAAAAGAGAAGATAGTGCATGCATGTTGTTACAAATTGAAAGTCAAATAAGAAGTTTATAGTCCATAAACCTAGAGTCCTGTCCATCTTTCCCTCCTTTTACTAATTTTCTCCATTCCATTCTCTATGCTTTAATCCATGTTCTTTCTTGTCCTTTTTCTGCTAATTTTTCTGTTTTATCACTTGTATCACTTGCCACTTGTCTTCCCGTTGATCACTGATTGCTCGAGGGGGCACCAGTAACATCTCCATTAGTTGGGAATGAGGTCCATTATTGTTACTGTTTTTGGCATATCGAATACACCACGGGTAGCTTGCCAGGCTCTGCCATGGCTCTGGGTTCATCCCAGGGGGCCCAGTCTTTTTCTGTATTAGACCATCAACCAACCAGGACCCACAGGGCAGAGCACTGGGTGTAGACAAGCCTGTCTTCTGTCTGCCACCTGTAGACACAGCCGGGCACTGCAGCCATACCTGCTCCACCTCTGTTTTATACAATTTGATAATAGTACTAATAGAAATTTTAACTAAAGGGGTTAGAAGTTATTTACATTATTTTATGTTTTATAACATTTTGGTTTAAGAGAATCCTACTAGTTGAAGTTACTGATTATCTACCTAAAGCCATACTCTCTTCCTTCCAGTCCACACCCCCTCTGTGTTCGCAGGTCTGGCTAACCTATCTGCCAGAACCATTTTCCTGTATCAGAATTGGAAAGTTGTATTTCTGGGATTCTGTTTCCTTTGCGTGATTATGCCCCTCTTGATTTCAGTATGGAGTTACTTCTACAGAAGAACTCTTTTACTTGAGTTGAATGATGACCGGCAAGGAGTATTGATGCTCAGTGGTAGTACATTGCTTAAACTCACAGAAGAATCTTAGATGCACAGACAGAATCTTTCCAATCAAATTTGGTTATGCTGAAATAAGAGAGGAATCTGGAAATTTTAATGAAACATCTAAGACAACATACATTTGTGATTCCCTCCTTGTTTTTGAAAGGTACTTTTTTAGATGCTATAAAGATATATAGAGAAGACTAATACAGTAAGACACTTAGAGTTCTGCAAAACTATTAGGAGATAAGGCATATACATTAATTACTACAATGGAATTAGAGTGCTAATCACTTGTAATAGAGACAAATATAGTATAATGATTAGACATGGAATGACCTAATTATAAATATAAAAGTACTTTAAAAGGACTCTGGATATAGATGTTTTTATGTTTCTAAATGGAGAGAGAAGAGAGAGAAATACAAAGCGGATAAAGAAAAATGATAGTTCTTTCATTTAATTGCACTGGATGCTCAGCTACTAGTCTGATTTTCACCAAAGCTAGAATGAAAAGAAGACCAACAAGTGCAATTAGAATCATAAAAGGTGATTGATATACTGTGATGAAAACAGGACCATTAATACCTGTCACTCATGATTCTAATTGCACTTGTTGGTCTTCTTTCATGTAGTTAGTATGTGGGGATGCTGAGTCACTGCTCTTAGAGGCAGTTAAATCTAAAATGTTACATATTTATCTGTAAGATGAGTGATTAAGATGCAGCACTTGAAGTTATTTTTTTGTCCTTTTTTTGTTAAAGCATGGTGTGTTACAAAGTTATTCATAGTTGGGGTTTTGATATACAATATTCCATTGCCATTCCCATCATCAGTATATACTTCCCTCCATCAGTTTTACCAGGTTGAAGTTATTTTGTAAAGCTTTTACCTACGTCACAGATAGGTTTTCAGAAGTAGTATGTGATGTGTATTGAAAATGCATTGTATAACCGGTGCTGGCGTGGATGTGGGGAAAAAGGGACTCTCATCCACTGTTGGTGGGAGTGCCTACTGGTCCAGTCCTTTTTGAAAACAGTATGGACATTCCTCAGAAAACTAGATATTGAGCTCCCATTTGATCCAACAATAGTACTCCTGGGAATATACCCGAGAGACTGAAAAACACATAGCAGAAACACTATCTGTACTTCTTTATTCATCTCTGCGCTATTCACTATAGCTAGAATATGGAAACAACCTAAATCCCCGAGAACAGAGGACTGGCTAAATAAACTGTGGTTCATCTACACTATGGAATATTATGCGACTGTCAGAAAAGATGAAATTATGAAATTTACCTGCAAATGGATGGACATGGAGACTATCATGCTGAGTGAAATTAGTCAGAAGGAAAAGGACAGATATAGAATGACTGGACTGCATTCATTAATAGGATATAAATAGATACCAGTGTTTTACTAAATGTGGGAAATGGTAATGGCAGATTAAAACTCACCATTGAATATACACAAAGAGACTTAAGTGATAAACTCTAAATATCTGCAGGGCTAGCCACAATGTGTAAAAAGAAGAGGGAGAGAGATGCAGAGACAGAGAGAGAGACAGAGAGAGAAAGAGAGGATACTGGGGAACCTGCTATTGAGGCAGCCTGGGGTGGGCGGGAGGGGTGGGGTACTTTGGTGGTGGAAATGGGGCACTGATGGAGGGATGGGTGCTGGTATACTGTACTACCAAGAACCAATTATGAACACCTTTGTAATTGTATGTCTCCGGTGGTATAATAAAAAAATTAAAAAAAAAAAAAAAATGCATTGAGACTTCGAGATGTCAATGGGTCAGGCCCTGCACCTTTTCCTATACTACTGTATGCTGACTACTGGGGTGTCTGCTTTAACATTAGAATCAGACACAGAGACTTCTAAACCTGGATACATAGGGGGGTCTGCACCAGCACTCTGAAGTCTCACTTCTGGGAGAGAGTCAAAATGGAATATGGAGGCACTTCTGAACTTGAAGTTGCCAGCAGAGCTATACCCCTACCACAAGTGATTCTGCTCTTTCTCTCATGTTACATGTCTCCTAACCCTGTGAAGCAGATGGCATAGACTGGACCCAGAGATATTAGTGTGTCTGTGATTCCATCCTCACAACAGCAGACTGACTACATGGATAACCCACACCTGACTCCCAAGGAGGAGAAAGACAGGGATTACAATGGTACCTCAGACCAGAGATGATAGCAATGTGCATCCCAGGTCCTGAACACAGAGAAGCACTTGGATAGCTGGTTAGGGCAGCTTGGACTTCTGTCGGGGGTGCTCCGCTGGGGTCCCCGACAGTGCCGGGAAGCGAGTTCCCTTCTACCTCCGAAGCCGGCAAGGAATGGATGAACACTCAGGAATCCGATGCGGTTTTAAAAGGCTTTACTTATCACAGGTTCAGGCATACAAATCAGCAAAAGGAAAAACCCGATGCTTAGGATTCCAGGCTAGAACACCAGCCACGTGTAGGCCAAGATGGCGACCACCACGTGTAAAAACTTCCAAGGGGAATAAACGCTCACAAGGCGAGATCCCACAGGGAAGAAGAAGGCCAAAAGCCAAAAGCCAAAAGCCGCAGGAGCCAAAAGCTAAAGGCTGAGGAACCAAAAGGCAAAAGGTGAAGGGGCCTCAAGTCAGCCCCTTATATACACCAAAGTAATCCAATCGGGAGGTTGTCATGCCAACAAAGAACCCTAAACAGAGTGTAGTGCCACACCCTATTGCAGGTATAAACAAGGGTTACACCAAGGACTAATCCCGAGATTATCTCTTATGTAAAACACTGGAGAGAGAGGGGGCTGATATAAAGTAATACATCTTAACTTCATGAGCTTCATGTAATCTAGATGGTACCCACAAGGTCCTTATTATTATCTGCACCAGGGTGATTCTGAGTATCTTGTTCTCATGTACTGAAAGGGTCATACTCTCCTGCTTAGAGCAAACTAGTATGATCCTTCCTATAGTCTACCTTTAGTCTCAGCGTAGCCAGGGTGGTAGTCTCCTGGTAAATTCTAACTGTCCCATGTTGGGTGCAGTGGGTATAAAGAGGAGCTGTGCCCAATCTAGAAAACATAGAAGTCTTAGCAGATGTATAAGTCAGAAGTTATTCAATCAAGGTGACTTCTGTAACTGCCACACCATCTAGAAGTGTTTACATAGAAGAGAGATCTCATTAGAATGAACCTTGGCTTAAATAAGATTAAGCTGGGAGTGAGCAAAACAACAAAACTCCCAGATTAGCTAAACATGTCCTCCAACAGACTTCCATGTTTGGACTCCTATAGAGCACTTGGAATAATGGCAGAATGACAGATGACAATAGTAGTCCAGGAAGATTCTCCTCTATAAGTGATCATTCTACACTGCCTGAAGAAGATTTTAGAGAAACAATTTTCTTAGGGTAAATGTTATGGGGAAACAGAACAGAGTATCAATAAGCTTAAAGAGAATATAATGGAAAAGTGAAATGATTCATTCAATAGAAATGAAGGCGTGAAAAGAAAATCTTAGCAGCAGAATGGATTAAAGTAAAAAATCAAATTAGAACCACAACTGCATAATTTAAGAAGACATAATAAGTGATAAATTGAGAAAAATGAGACTAAGATTTTGTTGAGAATATCAGGAGGAGTGTCAGGGAGCCACTGGGGTCTGCAACAGTATCAGGACAGAAGTTCTCTTCTACCTCCAAGGCCGCCCAGGAATGGATGAAAATTCATAAATCTGGCGCAGTTCCAAAAAGGCTTTTAATTGTACAAAAATCTCTAGCACAACAATCCAACATAATGGAAGACTTCTAGCTCTGGTCAGAACTTAGATCATACACAAGGGTCCAAGTCTCCTACCAAAGAGGATTCCACCAGAGAGAGTCCCATCAAAGAGGAGTGCTACCAAAGAGGAGCCAATAAGAGAGGAGTTGCACCAAAGAGGAGGTAGTACCTCAACTCAATCCCCTCATATAAACAAAAGTAGTCCCTAACTTCAGGGGGTTCCTGTCAACAAAGATCAGCTCAACAACTTTTAGATAGTAGAAGAGTATAGAAGGGTGGTGCCACACCCTACTACAGGTATAAAGGATTATGCCAAGGACTAGTTCCTTCTTCCAAGATTATCTCTTATGTAAAACACTGGAGAAAGAGAGGGGCTGGTATAAAGTAATACATCTTAATTTCATGGGCTTCATGTAATCTAGATAGTACCCACAAGGACCTTCTTATTTATTATCTGCACCAGGGTGATTCTGAGTATCTTGTTCTCTGTATACTGAAAGGGTCACACTCACCTGCTTGAGAGCAAACTAGTATGATCCTTCTTGTAATCTTAAATGATAGTCTCAACGTAGCCAGGGTGGGAGTCTCCTGGTAAATCTGTCTCACGCTGGGTGCAGTGGGTATAACGAGAAGCTGTGCCCAATCTAGATAACATAGAAGTCTTAGAAGATATATAATAATAAATCAGAATTTATTCATTCAGAGCCAAGGTGACTTCTGTAACTAGCACACCCTCCAGTGTTTACACAGAAGAGAGATCTCATTAATATGAACCTTGGCTTAAGAACATGTAAATAGAATAAGTTGTGAGTGGATAAAACAGAAAAGCTCCCAAGCTAGCTAGGCCTGTCATCCCACAAAAGGAACAATCCCATAATTCTAGAAATTACATAAGAAAAAAAGGATAATTAAAGAAATAATACATGAGAATCTCCTTAGTCTGAAGAGGGTGAGCACTGATTGAGGAGGCCCAATGAGTACCAATCAAATTAAACCCATACAGAACACTGGGACACACTGAGAGACAGAGAGAAAAAGAGGGAGAGAGAGAGAGAGAGAGAGAGAGAGAGAGAGAGAGAGAGCCTCTCCATAATCTGGCAAGAAGGAAGCAGGCCTGGCATACAAAGGAAAAACAAAACACACATCAGATTGCTTAAACCATATGAAAAAACCCAGATTTTTCTTTCTTTTTTGTGGGAGGGTTACAAACCCACCTAGCCATGTGCAAGGCAAGATCCTTAACCACTGTCCTTTCACTCAAGCCTGATAAAAGCATTCTTTTTCAGGGAGGGATGGGAGGATTAGGACATAAATTTATTTCACCAAGAGGGGCCTAGGAATTGTGATGAATCATGAACCTTTAACTCATTTGACCAATGATTAAAAAACTGAGGTTGCATTAATATTCTAAAATTACATTCAAAAGTGATATATGGTAGTACAAAATTAAAACACCAGAGGAGGGCATTTGTCAAATCTAAACCAGTTCTACGAGGGATACTGAATGGCTTTAGAAAAAGCAAAGGTCAAATATCAAGACAATCAAAATCTTTGTAGTTAAATGGCTACAAATTGCTTCCTACCAATAAAACAATTACTCTAAATGTCAAAGGAATGGACTCTTTCATTAAAAATCAGAGTGGCTGAAGGATTGGGAGACAAAATGCAACTTTCTCCTGTTCACAAGAGGCACCACACTTAAACTCTTACAGTAAACATAAACTCACAGTCAAAGATTGCAAAATAATCATACAAGGTAGTTTTTAACTAAAATATCAGGGGCAGACGTATATGTATCAGAAAAAATAGAACTCCATCTAAAGAAAATCATTAGCGTTAAGAGCGCATTATGCTTTATAAAAAACCTATGAAACTAATACTCAAGGTCAATAGAAACAACGACAAGGTTTGATCCATGGTTGGAAGTCTGCCTCGAATACTGGAGTGAAGGAAGTTGGGATAGAGAAGGGATCAGTATGAACAATGATAGTTGGAAATGATCACTCGGAAATGATCACTCTGGATAAGAAGTGCATGCTGAAAGTAGGTAAAGGAACAAACATGATAACCTTTCAGTATCTCTATAATGCCCACAAGGAGAGTGGGAGAAAGAAGGAAAATGCCTGATATAGAGACATGCTGGGAGCAGGGAGGTGGGGAACTGGAGACATTGGTGATAGGAAATGTGCACTGGTGGAGGAATGGATGTTGGAATATTTTATGACCAAAACCAAATTATGAACAGCTTTGTAACTGTATCTCATGGTTACTCAATTTTAAAAAATGAAATAAATTTTTTTAAAAAATTAAAAAAATGCACATTATATACTTTTTAGGTGATCAATAGGTTATGAAAATTTATCAATAATATATATCATCAGAAGAGCAGACAGAAGAGCAGAGGAGCAGACAAAGACAGAAGAGCAGAAATACTGGAAGATGCAGCAGAAGCCGGAAAAGCATTCGCACTGGCCACCTGTCCTTTGCCAACTATAAGACCAAGATGACTGCCCTCCGACGCCCTGATGGATCTATCACATCTTCCGAAAGGCAATGGAGATTATCCAGGACTTCTACTCAAATCTCTTTGATAGCCACATTCACCTGCCCACATACCAAATTCCACAGGATGGATATGTCATTCCCAACGTTCTCCCTTCTGAAATCCGACATGCCATCTCATCGGTAAAGAAGGGAACAGCACCAGGCCCAGACAAAGTCAGACCCGAACACCTGAAGAATCTGAAGAATCTGCCGTCGGTACTCATCAATACACTAGCTCGCTTTTCACATGCTACCTGTCCGAATGCAGGGTACCTTCCCAATGGAAAACCAGCAGGACAGTTCTACTGTTCAAGAAGGGAGACATTAACGACATCGGCAACTATCGCCCCATCTGCCTGTTGTCTGTCATCTACAAGCTGTTTACAGGAGTCATCTTGAACAGGATTGGCAGAACAGAAAATGAAGGACAACCATGCTAGCAAGCTGACTTCCGGAAAGGATTCAGCACAATGGACCATATCCACACAGTAACCAAGCTCATTGAGGTTTGTAGGGAGTACAAGATGCCGCTCTGTCTCACGTTCATTGATTTACAGAAAGCCTTTGATTCTGTGGAGACTGAAGCAGTCATCGAAGCCCTAGCCAAACAGGGTGTTCAAACCCAATACATCAAGATCCTTCGTGAGCTGTGTTACGGATTCACCACCAGGATCTCACCATTCTACAAAGAAGTGATCATTGATGTCAAAATAGGGGTTCAACTGGGTGATACCATTTCACCAAAACTCTTCAGTGCCACCCTCAAGAACATCATGCGACAATTAGAATGAGAAGGAATGGGAGTGAAGATAGATGGTCGGGCAACTACACCACCTCTGCTTCGCTGATGACATCATTCTAATAACACCAAACATTAGCCAAGCGGCACAAATGCTGGTTGACTTCAACAGAGAATGTGGAAAGATAGGTCTACAGCTGAATCTGAAGAAAACTATGTTCATGAAAAATGAACTAGTTTCTGAGGCCCCATTCAATCTCAATGGAACAAACATCTCTGAATGCAGCAGTTATGTGTACCTAGGTCGAGAAGTTAACATGATGAATGACCTAAAACCTGAGCTGCACAGGAGGAAGAGGGTGGCATGGAATGCCTTCAAAGGCATCGAAGAAATAGCTAAAAGGACAAAGAACCTCCGGCTCCGGGCACATCTCTTTGACTCCACCATTCTCCCTGCATTAACATATGCCTCAGAGACCTGGGCCCTATGGAAAGCAGGATGAGAATGCTATTTGGGTCTCCCAGAGAGGAATTGAAAGAGCTATGCTTGGAATATCATGCCTCAGTCAAGTGAGAGAAGGAATCCGGAGTTCTGACCTCCGTCGCTATTCCAGAATCAGGGACGTTGCCTTGTTTGCCAAGGCATCGAAAAATCAGATGAGTTGGACATGTGATGCAATTTGGAGACAACCGCTGGACTAGAGCCGTTACCGACTGGATCCCATGGGCTGTCAAAAGATCACGTGGTTGCCCACCTACAAGATGGTCAGACTTCTTTGTCAAGACCCTGAAGGAATGGTTTGAGGCTCTTCATATTCCTGAATCAACCAGATGCCACTGGGCTACATTGGCACGTGATAGGGTCCAATGGAAATGTTACTGGCGCCCACTCAAGCAAATCGACGAATAATGGGATTCAAGTGATTCAAGTGATATCAGATAAAAGGGGAACAAACTTATAAAATAAGGTGAATAGACCTGAGTAGATATATCAACAAGTGGTAGACTTTAACACCCCATGCACATCATTGAATCCAATCAGAGAGAATCTTGGCAAGGCAAGAGTCCTAGTGAAGGCTATGTAAATATGTGTAAATATATTAAATGTAAATATGTGTAAATATGTGTAAATCTTTGTACACATATTCCAGGTGGAAGGTTTTAAGTACTAAAGCCTCAAAGAGACTTGGATTGCATAAGAAAGAACGGAATAATTCTTTTTCTAGAGAAGAGTGAGTTATGAGGATTTATTAATTTAACAAATGTTTATTGTTTGCCTACTATACCCCAGTAATTGTTCGAGGCATTTAAGTATTGAGAATACAGAGGGAATTAAACAGGCCAAGAATCGACTGTCCATAGTGGGCATTCTGCTGGGGATGAAAATAATTTACTTGTGCCAGAGTGATAGTTCAGTGGTAGTGTGGCCTTTCACACAGCCTACTGAGGTTGGATGGATTCCTGGCAATCTATATGGTCCCCAGAGCACTACCAGGAGTAATTCCTGAGTGCAGAACCAGGAGTAAACCCTGAGTATCGCCAGTGTGACCCAAAAAGCCAAAGGGGAGGGAAAAGAATTAACTATAGTGACAGATGCCCATGGGAAAGAGAATACATAGAGATAAAGGATGTAAAGTTTTGAGTAAGGTTTTTGTCAATACAGAGTCAATACAAAGTGTCTTTAAAAACATTTTTATTTTAGTTTCTATGATTTCAAATACTGTTAACAATAGAGTTTCATGCACAAAATGTCCCAATCTCACTTCCACCAGGTGTCTGCTTCTCTCCACCATTGATCCAGCCACTTTACCCCAAAACCCATCAACAACCCCAACCCCCTCCATCATGTCATCATAGTAAGCTCAGTTCTGTAGGCTAGTTCACATGTTTTGCTGTCTTTGACAACACCAACAACAAAAATTTGGAAATTGAATCCTGAACGACATTTAGATTATGTACTTGTAGAAGACTGTTGATTTGTTTCTGTTGTTGTGGTTGTGAGTTTATTGTTTGTTTGCTTGTGGGGAGCTGGAGGAGTGTTATTGTTCTAATGCCTTCCTACTGACACCTTTGTTGTCAGTTGTAAGAAGGAATTTTTATATTAGATTATTAGATCACAATAATCCCAGAGGAGGGAACCAGACTTCATTTGAAATCAGACTTTAAGTATAGATTATTGTATTTTTGTATAAATCATTGAATTTTAGAAGCAGAATGATTTTTTATATCAAATTGCTATCTATGCTCTTTCAGTTTCATTGATGAAATTTCATTGCTGAAAAGACTAGAACTCTAGGAAAGGAATGGCTGTCAAAGCTGCATAGTTGGTATTAGACGCCAAAGCTGCCTCTCATTGCAGCATATTAGCACCGTTAGCAGCAGAGAGGATAAAGACTTATTTTGGGAGAAGATAGGAGAAAGTTAAGTTGTTTTCCACGTAACCTTTTTTTTTTGTTAGAAACAAGAATAATTGAAGGACTCCTTCCCTCTCCCTGGAGATCTCTTCTATATCTCCCTTGCTTGAAATTACCCATTTATAACCCCATTGAGCAGGGAGTGTACTGTTTTTGTGATCCATTTCTTACTAAGACTCCCTTAATCCTGTGGTAACAGATTTTATTTTACTGATATTTACAAATCATCCTATAATGTTAATAACATTATACTCTTGCCAAAATTCATTTGAACTTGCTCAACAGACATTTTATGCGTATTGTACCTCCCTGTTGAGACCACTAGGGCTGATAACCAAGGAAAATGTGATCAGATGGGCTTAAATGGGAATCGCATTTAATGAGGCTGCCTTGATAGTGGGGTTTTAAATTGAGAAAATGCATTCTAAAATTCTCAGTTTCAGTAGAAAGGTCGTTCTCTTGATTCCTAGAGGATCACATTCAAACTGTGATGTATTTTTTGCCACATATATTAGCTATCCTAATGTAAATGTCTTAACACACTCCAATATATTGAATTAAATAGTAATGTGAAACTTAAAATTTGGTTATCTCAGTCTCGTGTATGCTCTTGAGACTATATTATCCTTTGCCAAGGTCATCATTCATTCAGTGGTTTATTCATAAGCAATATGATTCAGGGAAAATTTATTCACTTAGAGTCAGAGTCTAGTTTTAATTCCTGCTTTGTGGATTACTACCTATGTGACCTCAGCAGGTTGCTTAATCCTTTTGAGTGCATATTTTTTCTCAAGAATGAAACAAGCATGCCTTTCATATTGCTCCAAGAATAAATTAAATGATTTATATAAAATATCAAAACCATGCTTGTACATGGAGGCACTCCATCACTAGGAACTATATATTGTTTGTATTTTAAAGGAAGTACTTGGGAAACTCATAAGTGCTAGTGAATATCTAAGGAATTTTGAAGGAGGCTACTTCTCAGTCAGGCTTCAAAAGATCAGAGCATTTTACCAGAGGGCATGGAAGGGCAACCTGCTAAGTAGTTGGATTGAAGTCTGAATGAAGATGAAACTGGAAAGATCGGTGGTTGAAGTTATTTACAGTTTGAAATTATTTAAGTAATGATAGAAAAAGTTCTACTTTGTACCCCATTTACAAATATTTCTTTCATTTAAGAATCAAATCATGCATTTTATTTTACTTTGTAGACTAAAAACTTTCATTTTTGCATACTTCTTTAAAACATGCTGTTATGGAGGTCTTGTCAAAGGTGGAAATTATCACAAACGTGTGGGAGTCAGAGGCTAGGTAAGACAGAAAATGAACAGTGTGCTAACAATCGTAGAGGGTACTAATGCCAACCTAGAACTGAGCATTAAATAGAGGCAAAAAGATATACATGACAACCCTTTAATGTATGTTCTGTAATCCATAGTCTGGAGGGAAGGAAAAGAGAAAGAGAGAGAAAGGGAAAGAAATAAAGAACCTGCCATGGAGGAGGGCTGGGGAAGGGGGAGGGAACCGGGGACGTTGGTGGTGGGAGATGGGCACTGGTGGAGGGATGGGTGCTGGAACACTGTATGACCAAAACCCAAATATGAACTTTTTTAATTGTATATCTTTGTAATTGTAAAAACAAAAAATTAAAAAATAAAACATGCTGTTCTTTTTTAGAGTGTAGTATTGATTTAATTTTGCAGTATTCTATATGAATTGTAATAATTACTGGGGAAACAAAACCTTAAAAAATTTGAAAATACCCTCAAATAACTCACATAATAGTGAGGAAAACAAAATAGTGAGAAAATAGTGAGAAAACAAATCCATAAACCAGAGCTTAAATGCTACTATCACTTGTATCACTTGCCATCCCATTGTTCATCGATTTGCTCGAGCAGGCACCAGTAACATCTCCATATGTCCTGTCACATGCTAGTATATATAGCCCAAGGGCATTTGCTCTCTCCAGGAACATGAAGAGCCTGTTCTCCCTGTGCTCAGCTGATCATGACGCGCCCAGGAGGGAAGGAAAGTTCTAGCTCTCTCCTGCCGTCCCAGCAGAGCCTCACAAGAAGCCAGAGACATCCGGACTCTGCAGCTCATCAGAGCTCCACCCAGCAGAAAAGCCCATATTTCCCCATCTCATCTTTCCCCAGTTCATCAAGAAATGCATGAGATGAGAGCCTACTAGCATCCCACCCACACGGAAGAGCTTGGCAAGCAACCCATGTCATATTTGATATGCCAAAAACCAGTATCAATCATAGACCTCATTCCCATGACCTGTAGGAATGGTTTGAGGCTATTCATGTTCCTGGAGAAATGCTACTATTGAGGAGTAAAATATGTATTAGTGGAATGGATGCAATTTAATCTAGAGCTTAAAATATAAATATATTAAATTGTTTAAAAATCATTAGTTCCCAAAAATCATTAGTTCCTTACTAAGTATTTGTTGAATGTTATTTAGATATTCTGGGTAGTGAAGAAGATATTTGGAAGGTAGACTGAGGACAGAGAGTTTTCTCTTTCACCCTAGTGCCTTTTGTAACCCTGTCCCTATACAAAGAAAGCAGTTGTTTGAAAGACATCTGCGAGTAAACTCTATTTTCCATGTTCATTAGTGCAATATATGTGTGGTTGATGCTTGACATAAATATGAATTATGTATGAGCACTAGGGTTGAGATGTTGTTATGATAAAATTTTAATTACTATACACTATACTGCTGATGAGACAGCAAATTGAATATCACTGACAAGTTGTCTCAACAGTGAAATGTGTTTGATGAAATGTCCAGTCAGTGGTGAAATGAGGAATTATCCCATTAGTATTATAACTGTAGCTTTGAAAAACAATTGCCCAAGGAAACTGAAATTATACTAGTAATGCCTTTAAGGTGCTTTTATGACATAGAATATATGTAATGTCATTGGACTTGAGTAACAATAATAATTAAAGATTAGAACTTTATGACCTTTAAAAGGAATAGAGCATACAATTTTATCATTAAAAATTCAGGTAACTTTATCAACTATGGATAGATCGACAAGACTGAAACTCACAAGGGAAATAAAGCCCTGAAGAAAGAAATGGAATAAAGAGAACTGGTTGATATATACTATACATTTTTCTCCAGTGCACATGGAACATTCTCCAAGATAGATCACATGCTGAGCCACAAAGAATACCTCAATAAAATAAAAAGATGGAAGTTTTGTCAACTCTCTTTTCAGACCATGCTGCACTCAAAATAGAAGTTAACCATACACAGAAGCAGGGAGTCAAACCAAACACCTGGAAACTGAACAGCTCACTGCTGAACAACCAATGCGTCATAGAAGAAATCAAATAGGAAATCCAAAGATTCCTGGAATATTTTATTATACCACCGTGAGATATATAATTACAAAGATGTTAATGTTTGGGTTTTGGTTTTACAGTGTTCCAGCACCCATCCCCTCCACCAGTGCCCATTTCCCACCACCAATGTTTCCAATTTCCTCCCTTTCCCTAGCCTGCCTCTATGGCAGGTTATTTATCTCTCTTCTCTCTCTCTTTCTCCCTCTCTCTCTTTTGTCTCTCTGTCTCTCTCTTCCTTCTCTTAGATAGTAGCTTGCAATACATACATTTAGAGGTTATCATGTGTATCTTTTGCCTGTATTCAATGTTCAGTTCTAGGCTGGTATTACCACTTTCGGCACACTGTTCCCTTCACCTTACCTAACCTCTGACTCCCACACGTTTGTGGTAGTGAATCTGTGTTTTGGATATATGATTATACCACTCTCCCACATCACCAGCATAACTAAAGTTCCAACCCTTGCTCTTCATTACTTCCCTTTCTCATCTTCCTTCCTACCTTGATGTCTTTCCTTTCCTGAACTTCTCCCTAAGCTTTGGAGTCAAGGGTTATATAAGCATCCTTTTATATTATAGTACATTCTACCATCCAGTTATTCTATAAGGCACAAGTAAGTAAGTTTATCCTGTGTTTGCCTTTCTTTTTTCTGGCTTACTTCACTCAAAATGATATCTCTCGATTACAACTAGGTTTCAGCAAATTCATTCTTTCATTATTTCTGGTCACTCGAAACTTGTCTTCCTGCTGTTCATCGATTTGGTTGAGTGGGCGCCAGTAACGTCTCCATTCATTGGGAACGAGGCCCATTTTTGGCATATTGAATATACCACGGGTAGCTTGCCAGGCTTTGCTGTGGCTCTGGGTTCACCCCAGGGGACCCAGTCTTTTCTATGCCAGACCATCAACTATCCAGGGCCCACTGGGCAGAGCCCTGGGTGTGTAGACAAGTCTATCTCCTGTTTGCCACCTGCTGATGCAGCTGGGTACCTCAGTCACACCTGTAACACCTTGAGGGCCAGGATTTCTTGTAGCTGCATAGTATTCAATTGATTATATATACCACATCTGCATAATACATTCATCTAGTTTTGGATACCTAGCTTTATTCCATATCTCAATTATTTTACTAAGCGCAGTAGTAAATTGTGTGCATATGTCATTTAAAATTTTTTTTTATTTTTTACAATTACAAAGATATACAATTAAAAAGTTCATATCTGGGTTTTGGTCATACAGTGTTCCAGCACCAATCCCTCCACCAGTGCCCATCTCCCACCACCAATGTCCCGGTTCCCCCCCCCCTTCCCCAGCCCCCTCCATGGCAGGTTCTTTATTTCTTTCCCTTTCTCTCTCTTTCTCTTTTCCTTCCCTTCCAGACTATGGATTACAGAACATACATTAAAGGGTTGTCATGTGTATCTTTTGCCTCTACTTAATGCTCAGTTCTAGGTTGGCATTAGTACCCTCGGCGATTGTTAGGACACTGTTCCATTTTCTGTCTTACCTAGCCTCTGACTCCCACACGTTTGTGATAATTTCCACCTTTGACAAGACCTCCATAACAGCATGTTTTAAAGAAATATGCAAAAATGAAAGTTTTTAGTCTATAAAGTGAATTTGTAGAATTTGTAGATGAAGCTTCCACGCTGCCCCAGAAGCGCATGTAGACCAAAACCAAGCCCCCTCAGGCAGCAGGACCCCCAACTCCAGAGGAGACCAAACCAGCCACCCCAGCACCCCAGGAAGATCCTGGCTCTGAGGAGGAGCAGTCAGGAGGGCAGGACAATGGGGCGGAAGATTCTGGGGACACAGAGGATGAGCTGAGAAGAAGGGAGCAGAGGCAGCTGCCTGACCATGGGAGAATGGCGAGGACCCATATGCAGGCTCCACGGACGAGAACACAGACAGCGAGGCTTCGCCCTAGACCCCTGGCCTGCCTGTTCCTGAGCTCCCCAATTTCTTCCAGGGCAAGTATTTCTTCCTGTGCGGGGAGTTTCCGGCAACGAACAGAGGATGCTCCGGCGATACGTCACTGCCTTCAATGGGGAGTTGGAGGACTATATGAGTGAGCGTGTCCAGTTTGTGATCACGGCCCAGGAGTGGGACCCCAGCTTTGAAGAGGCCCCTGATGGACAACCCCTCCCCTGGTGTTCGTGCGGCCCGCTGGATCTACAGCTGCAATGAGAAACAGAAGCTGCTTCCCCCACCAGCTCTACGGGGGTGGTGCCCCCAGGCCTGACGTCTGCACCCCGTGTGGGTGCCTTAATAAAGGTGACTTGGTTTGGAAAAAAAATTTGACAAGATCTCCTGATATATGTTTCACTTGGCCTTGGATATTTGTATCATATTATGTACATATATATTTATGTTTTGCAAATAAATGCAGTTTTTCTGTATCTGTCTCTCTCCTTCTGGCTAATTTTGCTCAACATAATCTTCTCCATGTCCATCCATTTACAGGCAAATTTTATAATTTAATTTTTCCTAACAGTTGCATAGTATTCCATTGTGTAGATGTACCAAAGCTTCTTTATCCAGTCATCGATTTTCGGGCACTCTGGTTGCTTCCAGATTCTGGCTATTGTGAATAATGCTGCTATGAAAATAAAAGTAGGGATGGTGTTTCCGCTGTGTATTTTTGGCTTCCCAGAGTGTATTCCCAGGAGCGGTATGGCTGGGTCAAATGGGGAGTTCAATTTCTACTCTTTGGAGGAATGTCCATATTGTTTTCCATGAAAGCTGTACCAGCCGGCATTCCCACCAACAATGGATGAGTGTCCCCTTTTTTTCCACATCCACGCCAGCACTTGTTGTTCTTGCTCTTTTGAATATGTGCCAGTCTCTGTGGTGTGAAGTGATATCTCATTGTTGTTTTGATTTTCATCTCTCTGATGATTAGTGATGATGAGCATTTTTCATATGTTTTTGGTGCGTATATGTCATTTTGAATGAATGCTTTTAAGACCTGGCTTAAATGCCCCCAAAGTGAAATTTTTGGGTCATATGGTAGCTCATTCTAAATTTACTGGGGACTCTCCATACTGTTTTCCACAGGGGTTGAATCAGACAATATTCCCACCACCTGTGCATAAGAATTCTATTCTATTCATTCATTCATTCATTCATTCATTCATTCATTAATTCATTCATTCATTCATTCATTCATTCATCTACCTATCTATCTATTTTTGTTTTGGAGTCACACTCAGTGGTGCTCAAGGCTTACTCCTGAGGGCACTCAAGGATCACTCCTGCTAGAGCACAAGAGACCACCTGATGTGCTTTCTTTTACAAATAATTGTATTGTCTTTCTGTTTTATTATTTTTTTTATAATGATGTGGGCATCCACTCCAGTGTTACTTGGTCCATCTGCAAAAGTCTGACAACAAAGTAAGGACTCAGGACCTGGGGCCAGTAGGGCTACAATCTGTAGTACTGAAGTGTCCTGATATGCCAGCGGTAGAACTTAAGGCCTATCATATCATGTGCTACGATTGCTTTTTGAGCTATTCCTTCAGGTCTGTATTGCCTTTCTAAATAATCACTGTGGATTTTATTTGCATGTCAAGATTTCCTGTAACACTTAAAATACTGTTTCTACATATGGATTTGGAATCCATGGCTGAGTTGTGATATATTTGTCAATCCTTCAATATCTAATGCACAGTTTTTGCATATATAATTATGATGTGCATTTTCTGTTAAAGGGTTAATAGTGTTTATTAGATTTCCAAATATTCCTAGGGTCAAAAAAGAAAATAGAAAGCCATGGATCTAAAATGTGACATCACTTTTTCCAATGCAGCACACACATAATTCTGGTAATATGTCAACTGCAGAAAGCAAGCTCCAAATTATACCTGAAAAGGCTCACCAAATTACAGTGTTTTCTTGTTACTAGGAGGCCAAGCATTCACTACCTGTACTACTTTTCCATAATCGCATTTCACAAATCTCTTTTAATATGTCCTCTGTTTTCTTTGATCTTTACAAGGTAGAGAGATTGAGAAAAACATTCAGTCTTCACAGATGTAGTTATTCTATTATTGCTTATGAACACTCAATAAATTACCTAATAAAAATTGGATTTTTTAAATGAGAATCTCACAAAAAGGGCTTCACTTGAGTTTTTTTAAAGTATTTTATTATACCAGTGTGAGATATACAATTACAAAGATATACAATTAAAAAGTTCATATTTGGGTTTTGGTATACAGTGTACCAGCACCCATTCCTCCACCAGTGCCCATCTCCCACCACCAACTACCCGGTTCCCTCCCGCCTCCCCTAGCCCTCCTCCATGGCAGGTTCTTAATTTCTTTCCCTTTCTCTCTCTTTCTCTTTTCCTTCCCTTCCAGACTATGGATTGCAAAACATACAATAAAGGGTTGTCATGTGTATCTTTTTGCCTCTAGTTAATGCTCAGCTCTAGGTAGGTATTAATACCCTCGACAATTGTTAGCACACTGTTCCATTTTCTGTCTTACCTAGCCTCTGACTCCCACACATTTGTGATAATTTCCACCTTTGACAAGACTTCCTGATATATGTTTCACTTTACCTTGGATATTGGTATCATAATATGTACATATATATTTATGTTATGCAAATAAATGCATCATTCTGTAACCGTCTCTCTCCTTCTGGCTAATTTCACTCAACATAATCTTCTCCATGCCCATCCATTTATAGGCAAATTTTATAACTTCATTTTCCCTAACAGCTGCATAATATTCCATTGTGTAGATGTACCGAAGCTTCTTTATCCAGTCATCGATTCTAGGGCACTCTACTTGTTTCCAGATTCTGGCTATTGTGAATAATGCTGCTATGAAAATAAAAGTAGGGATGGTGTTTCTGCTGCATATTTTTGGCTTCCCAGAGTGTATTCCTAGGAGTGGTATGGTTGGGTCAAATGGGAGTTCAATTTCTAGTCTTTGGAGGATGGTCCATATTGTTTTGCAGAAAGGCTGTACCAGCCGGCATTTCCACCAACAATGGATGAGTGTCCTCTTTTTCCCACATCCACGCCAGCACCTGTTGTTCTTGCTCTTTTGAATATATGCCAGTCTCTTGGTGTAAAATGATATCTCATTGTTGTTTTGATTTGCATTTCTTTGATGATGAGTGATGATGAGCAATTTTTTATATTTTTTTTGGCCATTCGAATTTCTTCCTTGTTGAAGTTTCTGTTCATTTCTTCTCCCCATTCTTTGATGGGGTTGGATGTTTTCTTCTTGTAAAGTTCTACCAGTGCCTGATAGACCCTGGATATTAACTCCTTATCAGATGGGTATAGGGTGAATATTCTTTCCCATTCTGTGGACTGCCTTTGTATCTTAGTCACTGTTTCTTTTGAGGTGCAGAAGCTTTTTAGTTGCATGTAGTCCCATATGTTTATCTTTTCTTCTAGTTGCTTTGTTAGTGATGTTTCACCTTTGAACATGCCTTTAGCTTCAAATTCGTGGAGGATTTTTCCTATATTTTCTTCAATGTACTTTATGGATTAAAGTCTGATATTGAGATCTTTAATCCATTTTGATCTGATTTTTGTGCATGGTGTTAGACACAGGTCCAAATTCATTTTTTTACATGTCACTGTCTTCCCATTGTTCATCAATTTGCTCGAGCGGGCCCCAGTAACATCTCCATATGTCCTTTCTCATGCTAGTAGAGCCCAAGGGCATCTACTTGCTCCAGGAACATAAAGAGCCACAATCCATTCCGGAATGAGGTCTAGAATTGTTACTGGTATTTGGCATATCAAATACAACACGGGTAGCTTGCCAGGCTCTGCCCTGCAGGTACCATACTCTTGCAGTCATCTCTAAGTCCAGCATTTAATGATGAACAGTGTGGCCGCTTGTGGCGCGAGCCGGACTGTGATGGGCTGGTCTGCTGGGTGGAGTTCTGACGAGAGAGAAGTCGGATGTGAAAAATAGAGGCCCTCATGGAATGGGGGCCGTTTGGCTTGTTGCAAGGCTCTGCTGGGCTGGCGGGCCATGGCTAGAACCCGCCATCTCTCCTGGGCTCCTTGTGAGTGGCTGGGCACAGGGAGAGCAAGTAGAAGTTCTGCCCCATGTCTGTCTCTTTTCCTCTCTGCCACCTGCAGCCGTGCCGCCATCATGAACGACACCGTCACTATCAGGACCAGGAAGTTCATGACCAACCGCCTTCTCCAGCGGAAGCAAATGGTCATCGATGCCCTTCACCCTGGGAAGGCTACGGTGCCTAAGATGGAAATGAGAGAGAAACTTGCCAAAATGTACAAGACCACCCCAGATGTCATCTTCGTGTTGGATTCAGAACTCACTTTGGTGGCTGCAAGACAACCGGCTTTGGCATGATTTACGATTCCTTGGATCATGCGAAGAAAAACGAGCCCAAACACAGACTGGCAAGACATGGCCTGTATGAGAAGGAAAAGACCTCACGCAAGCAGAGAAAGGAACGTAAGAACAGAATGAAGAAAGTCAGGGGACTGCCAAGGCCAATGTTGGCGGCAGCAAAAAAAGTGAAGTGTCTTGCAGTGAGCTGGAGATTGAAGAACAGAAGGAGTAAAGATTCTGCTGTGACTATCTGGTGATTGTGCAGATTTTTTCATGGGGACTAATAAAATAATAAATATTTTACATGTCACTGCCCAATTTTCCCAACACCACTGTTGTAGAGGCTTTTGTTACTCCATTTTGGACTCTTTGCACCTTTATCAAAGATTAAATGATCATGTTTTTTAGGTTGGGTCTCAGGATACTCAATTCTATTCCATAGGTCCACAGGTCTGTTTTTATTCCAATACCACACTGTTTTAATTACTACTGCCTTGTAGTACAGTTTGAAGTTGGGAAAGGTGATGTCTCCCATCTTCTTTTTTCCCAAGGGTTGCTTTAGCTATCCTTGGGGGTTTATTGTTCCATACAAATTTCAGGAGTGTTTGGTCAATTTCTTTGAAGAATGCCATGGGTATCTTTATAGGGACTGCATTGAATCTGTACAGAGCTCTAGGGAATATTACCATTTTGACAATGTTGATTCTCCCCCATCCATGAGCAGGGAATATATTTCCATTTCCTTGTGTCCTCTTTTTATCTCTTGGAGCATTCACTTGAGTTTTTTCTTTTCTTCAAAATATCTTCAATCGAAAGTACCACATATATAAAAACATAATATTTTTTCTTAATTTGGTTGGGACAAAGTTAAAGAAAAAAAATCCATTCTTTTAGGCCAACTACTTTAATTTCATTATAATTATCCAAATTATGTATATATCCTTTCTAAAAGTACCTCAGTAACTATAATAAAGCTACCAGAATGGTAACAAGAAAATACTAAAATCATTCTCTGCTCTGGAGGAAAATTCTAACTCCAGCAATATGGTAGACCTGCTTGTATCAGTTCTTAAAATTGATACTTAAAGGACTTTGCACTGAGTTTATTTCATGTTGGTATCTGGAAATTGGTTATGATAGTGATATGAACCTGAGCTAAATAAGTCAATCAGGGATGGTAAAAAACTGTATGTTCTCACTTATGTATCAACTACAAAAAGTCAGAGGCATGAAATAGTATAGCGTTTAAAGTGTAGACCTGCCATGCACACATGATCCCTTTGCACTGATGGGTACAGACCAGGAGGCTCCAGAGCACCAGAATTCCTGATTAATCCCTGACATCACAAAGCCTCAGAAGCCTTACATATATGAGTCCTTCTGTTAAAATGCTGACCTGGGTTGGCTGAAAATTGCTGGTGAAATCCTCAGACCTGAACACCTCATGGGAACTCCCCACCAAATATATAAATTTATTGGGATTGATAGAAACAGTGAACTTCTTGTTAGCAGACTTAGGGTAAGGGGGGGAGAGAGACCGTTGGTAAAGAGTGTTAAGTTCAGTTTAAGTGCATAATTTCAGGGGTCTAATGTAAAGCATGATGACTTATTCAATAATACTGTCAGTGTAATAAAGCTGAGAATGATTTATTCACATTATAAAAAGGTAGCTGTGTAATGTGAAATAGATATTCATTTTGCAATATATAAATGCATCACAATTCATATGTTATCTTAAATTTGTACAATATGATGTTTACATGTTAATTTAGTATTACTAAGAGGGAGGGAACCATGACACAGGTATTTCTACAGATAAAGCTTTCTTTCTTTCTGTTCTAACCATGGGAACTTGGAATGACTGAAGTAACAGTTAACGGATGAGAGAAGTATATTTGCTCTCAATACATCAGGGATAAAACTAAAAGACAGGTAACTGAATTGGAGAAAAGTATATGCACTTAATACATCAAAGAGTTGATATCCAGGATAAAGTATCAAAGATCAATATCCACAACAAAAATATTAAAAACCCTATCAAAATGAGGAGAGAAAATGATCAGGCACTTTCAGGAGGAAGACAGGTACATGGCCATGAAGATATGCTTATCATCACTTACCATTAGGGAAATCAAGACAACAATGGGACATCATCACATCTCTGAGAATAGTACATGCAAAAATAGTGGAAACAGTCTGTGTTGGTATTGATATGGTGAAAAAGGAACTCCTAATTCAATGCTGATGGAATGTTGTTTGGTTTAACCATGGTGGGAAACAGGATGCAGAGTAAACTAAGAATTGAGCAGCCTTATGACCCAGAAATTCCACTTTGGGGGTATCTAAAACTTCAGGACATGAAAACATTCATTCAAAAGTACATTGTAAAAAAAAGTACGTTGCAGTAAGTATACACAATAGAAAATTATTCAATATGAAGTTATGCAATTTGATGGAACTGGACGACATCATGTTAAATGAAGCAAGACAGTAGAAGAAAGACAGATATTGATGACATGATTTATCTGTGGATTATAGAATATCTATACAAGGGAATACAAGGTAGTAATGGGGTGGATACCTAGATTACTCTTTGCCCCAGAGTTAGAGAGGAGAAAGAACCTGAAAGGGAAAGTGAGAAGAGGTGGACAGGAAGTACAATGGGTACTAGGGCCCAAAGACTTCATATACATAGATGCTGCAGAAGAGCAGTATGTACACACATGTATATGTATGTATCTATATGAGTGGTGCTTATAGATGTACCATACATATATACATATATATATATAATTACATGTATAACTATATACATATATACATAAGTGTATCTATATTCTCTAAAACAACCAAACTTAAAGATATGCCCATCAAAGAGGCAAATTTGGAGGGTGATGGGGTTCCCTCCCAGCCAAACTTGTGAAGGAACCTTTTGCGAGACTGATGGCAGGAGCTTGACCCCAGTGGTAGGATTGGTGATGTAGCATACTATGGCTAAAACTCAACTATGAATAACTTTAAGTCATGGCATCTTAATGAGAAATGAAAATTAAAAACAAATGAAAAGTTGATGAAAACAAAAGCTGATTTTTTAAAATTTAATACTTTATTATACCACCGTGAGATATACAATTACAACGTTGTTCGTGTTTGGAGGTTTCGGTCACATAGTGTTTCACACCTGCCCTCCACCAGTGCCCATTTCCCACCACCAATGTCCCCAATTCCCTCCTCCCTCCCATAGCCTGCCTAAATGGCAGGTTCTTTATCTCTTTTCTTTCTCCCTCTCTCTCCCTTTCTTCTCCTGCACATTGTGGGTTGCACTACATACACTTGGAAGCCATCATGTGCATATTTTTTGCCTGTATTTAATGCTCAGTTCATGTTGGTATCAGCCCTTTTAAAGGATAAAAAATGGACAAACCCTTAGGTTCACAAGAAAAATAAAAAAATGTAATAAATACATTGAGATATGAAAATGGAAGCATAGCAACAGTGCAGAAGGTCATAAGATCTTACTGTAGAAAACTTTGTCACTATAACTGAAGAACCTAGAAGCAATGGACAGATTTTTAGAGTACTATAACCTCCAAAGACTGAACCAATAGGAAAGAGAGAACCCGAACAGACCAATTACAAGTTAAAAAAATCAAAATAGCAGTAAAAAAAAATCTATCCCTCTGCAAATTAATAGCCAGTTCTAGAGTTTTATTGAATCAAGCCATCCAAGACAATTAGCGGCCAGATGTAGCTCAGAGGAAGAGCACTTTCCTGTGTCAACCCATCGCTCCTCACAAGGAAAATATATAAATAAAATAATCAAAATGAATTAATCCTTGACAGTTGAGTTGAATCTAATAGATTGAATACACAAAATACATTAAGGAAAAGGTTGGTATAACTCTATAATACAAAGTTCAGAGTCTTCTGAACTTTGTATTCAAAGAGTAGATTGAATTTTCAAAAACCACAAAAGCAGAAATGCAAATCAGACTATATAAAACTAAAAGGTTTTACACTATAAAAGAAACAACTAAAACTAAAAGAAAAAACCCAAACCCTGCTAAATGGGAGAGACTATTCAGATACCTTAAATCTGTGACATAGACCGAATATCTAAGATATTAGCACTCAAATAACTCAACAGTAATACTGACAGCACAAATAGCCTCTTCAATGATGGGCATGGATATTTAATAAATACTTTCAGGTAACCAATATTAAAAAGATTTTAAGCAATCTGCTGACATGTATGTGTAAAAGAGCACTGATTCATTGTTGGAGGGAGTGTTAACTGGGTCAGTCTCTAGGGTCTATGTAGAAATGTCTATGTAGACATTTCAAAAAGTGTTAAGTGAAAATTCCATATGCCCAAATATTTCATTCTTTGTCATCTATCCCAGGAAAACAAAAATATTAGCTGGAAAAGATACCTGAACATCTTAAAATGTATTTATTGTGGCACTACTTACAATAACCAAGATCTGAAATGACCCAACTGTTCAATGGCAGATGAATAGATAAGGAACTTGTAGTATTTACACTTTTTTTTTAAAAAATTGAGACAGACATAGAGACAGATATGGGGCAGAGCTGCTACTGGCTCTCACTGTACCCAGCCGCTCATGAGGTGCCCGGGAGGGATGGCAGGTTCTAGCCCTGGCCCGCCACCCCAGCAGAGCCTCACAAGCCAGACGACCCCCCCCCACTCCATGAGGACCTCCATTTTCCACATCCGGACTTCCCCCTCATCAGAACTCCACCCAGCAGACCAGCCTATCAGCCCAGCTTGTGGCCACAAATGGCCTTGCAGTTCATCAATAAATGCTGGATTTTGAGATGACTACAAGAGTATGCTACCCGCATGGCAGAGCCTGGCAAGCTACCCGTGTCGTATTTGATATGCCAAATACCAGTAACAATTATAGACCTCATTCCCATGACTTGATGGAATGGTTTGAGGCTCTTTATGTTCCTGGAGCAAGCAGGTGCCCTTGGGCTCTACTTGCATGAGACAGGTCATATGGAGATGTTTGTTACTGGTGTCCGCTCGAGCAAATCGACGATGAACGGGAAGACAGTGATACAGTGATACAGTATTTACACAGTGGAGTATATGAAAATATTAATATTTGCTTTTGCTTGTTTATCTAGATAATATCATATAAAGTAAAATAAGCCACAGTTATGACAAGTGCCAGATAACGTCAGTCATATGTGAAATATAAAGAAGCAAAACAAGGGACTAAACATGTCCAATAAATATTCTTGGACACAGAAAGCAACTGAGGTTAACAACTTAGGTGAGGGAATTGGTTATGGGTAAGGAGATTTTTCACTAGGAACTGTGGTGGTGGATTTTGACATTTTTTGTGTTGGTACAGAAAATTTGTATGCCAAAGCATGTGCATTAAAAGTATTGGAACCATGCTATCTGAATAGTAATATATTATAATTAATAATAACAATTGAAAAGTAGTAAAATAATTTTTGAAGACTAAGTTATTACACAACTTGAGATTCAATTTTTTAAATCTGATTTTTTAATAATAAGCCAGGACAAAGAGATAGTAAAGGTGCTATCGTATTGCTTGCCTAAAATTGACCCTAATTGGGTCCCTGACACCACCTATGGTCCCAAGCACACTTCAGGGTCCCTGAATACAAAGCTATGAGTAATCCCTGAGCACTGCTGGATGTGGCCCCCAAACAAAAAGTGAATGAATGAAAAATAAATAGAAACTAGTAGGATAATTCTAACTCCTTGCTAGGTTATTACAAATAAGAGTCACTGATACCAATTTTTGTTCTTTTTCTTTTTTAAAAGGAGTCACTTTAAATTAGTCACAGCACCTTTATGTGATCTAAAAGAGGTAAATTATATTGATCTAACAATGCATATGAGTAATGCTTCATTTCCTTGCCTTGATTCATTTGTTTACTTATTTAACAAACTTGTATTGCTCATTCTTTAAGCATATACTTAACAGGCATGAGTCACTTGTGCTCTGTCCGATGTGGTAGCAATATCTTAATTAAGATGTCATTGTACATATAAAATCTGGAAAATTCTAATAGCTTTATTTGATAGTAATTGGATATAATATCTGAAAAGTATCTGAAAATTTTCTGGAATATCTG
Source organism: Cryptotis parvus (assembly GCA_021461705.1). Taxonomy (NCBI): domain Eukaryota; kingdom Metazoa; phylum Chordata; class Mammalia; order Eulipotyphla; family Soricidae; genus Cryptotis; species Cryptotis parvus. The sequence continues at coordinate 18,001 of JAJIBD010006300.1, read as the reverse complement.
AAAAATATATATCAGATATATCTGATAATATCTGAAAATTTTCAGATATAAAATCAGAAAAATTCCAGTTGACTTTTCGGATCACATCCAGCAATGCTCAGGGATTACTCCTGACTCTGCACTCAGGAATTGTTCCTGGCGGTGCTCCAGAGATGATATGGGACCCTGAGGATCTAACCTGAGCTGGGTGTGTACAAGGCAAACGCCCACTTCACTATACTATAGCTCTGACCCCTGTGATTTAGATTTTTTAGATTTTATTTCTCTCAGACAGTGAAAAAGACACCAAAAATATTACTATGACAACAGCAAAAGAATTATCAAAGAATTCAGTCTAGACTAGAGGTAATCATAATTACATGGCAGACAACTAATGAACATACATGACCAGCAAATAATAAACAAATACACTTACATGGCAGGCAACTAACAAAGGAGTCAAAAACGTTCCATAAAAAGAGAAAGTCGGGGCCAGAGCGATAGTATAGTGGGTAGGGCATCTGCCTTGCATGTGGCTGACCCAGGTTCTATTCCCGGCATCCCACATGGTCCCCAGAGCACCACCAGGAGTAATTCCTGAATCTCAGAGCTAGGAGTAACCCCTGAGCATTGATGGGTGTAACCCAAAAAAGCAAAAAAAAAAAATAAAAAAGAGAAAGTCTAATCAATAAATGATACAAAAATGTACATTTTCATGCAAACAACTGGAAGTAGACCACATTCTTGCACCATATAAAATTAATTTAGAATGGGTTAAACCTTAAATGTAATCCCTGAAATCATATATCTGAAGGTACACATAGACAATAAGTTACTTGACATTAATATTAGGAATATCTGTAGATTTGTCTTCAAAAGCAAGAGAAACAAAGTTTTTTTTTAATAAAACATGAACTAAACAACACTAAAAGATGTACACAAAAGAAATCACTAAAATAAAGGTAACAATGACAACAAAACAACATAATTTAAAAATTGATAGAGGTAGGGCATTTGCTTTGCACACAGCTGACCCTGGTTTGATCCCTGGAATTGTCAGGTACAAGTCCAGTATGCATAGTCAGGAGAAATCCCTGAGCATTTCCAGTTATAGCCCAAAAACAAACAAATAAACAAACAAAAGGATAAAAGACCAGGTTTTTTTGTATGACACCTAAAAGATTAAATGGGAAGTATTTAGAATCACTGAAACATTTTTAAAAAAAATTTTTATTATACCACCATGAGATATACAGGTGTTCATAATTGGTTCTCGGTAATACAGTGTTCCAGCACCCGTCCCTCCACCAGTGCCCCATTCCCATCACCAATGTCCCCACATTCCCTTCCACCCACCCCCAGCCTATCTCTATAGCAGGTACCTTTTCTTTTCCTCTCTTTCTCTCTCTCTGCTCTCTATCTCTGTTTCTCACTCTCCTCTTACACATTGAGAATCACTGATACATTGATATTGTATTTTTTAAGTGATATTATGATAATGTTAATGATACTGATTTTGAGGAAAATGCTGGCACTTAGTGAATACGAATATAGGATGTGATAAAGACAAAGGTGAGGAATACTTGATTCACAGAGGAAGACTATAAAAGGTTATGTCTAAATTAAGATGTGAAGACTGAAGGACTCAACTAATAGAGGAATGGGAGAATGAGAGGGAGAGAGAGAGTTTGAAATGTTTTACAAACATGCATGGAGTCATGAGGGAATCCCACCTTCTGTGCTCTCACATAGGAGTTCTACAGGAGCACAGTCAAAATAATGTGCAGAATTGAAGTATGCTACTCAGAAGTTCATTCAAAACAGCCAGTTAGCTACTATAAGAAGAATGTGTGTTCATAAGGCTTTCTAAATATATAAATTTAGTATATATTTTTCAACCCACAGTCTGCCTAAGAGAAAGTGCTCAAAGTCAGGTACAGAGAATATAATGAATTTGATTTATCAGGTAAGGGAAAGATGCTTTTTAAAGATGAAGGAACAGATTTTAAAAAGGCATTTGTTAAATGATTAAGAGAGTAAAAGAAACCTAAACATAATTGAGCGTGCTATTTTGAAATTGGCTCATGCACCAATTTCTGCAAAACAAATTGCAAATTGGTGTATCTGGTGCCAAAATGCAAGCTGAACGGAAACTTCAAATGCTCACAATTTAAAATCATCCATTGGAAATAAAGGAAGAGCAGACAAAATAATGAAAACACTTTAATGCTTATAGATAAGTACTATTTGGAGAATATTTTAATAAGCAAATGTTTATTTTAGTTGCTTAGAATATTCTTTTGGATTCTAGATACATAAATTTCAACCCACATTCCCCAGTTGCCATAACAACTTTATGCGTTTGTTCTCTTGTGTCATTTTTTATCACATCAGTTTTTTTTTAACTTTGGTTGCTATGATAACACAGTATAGTTGTTAAATTTATTCTATTCACATTTTGTTCTACTGGGAACTGGCGATTTACTTTTATTTTTCTATAAAGAAGCTCATATTGCAGAAGTCAAATAAGGAAAATAGGGTCCTAAATACTGATAAAAGCTTATAATAAAATTTAATTACGTTATTAATTTATTCCTGAATGGCATTACCTGCTCCATAGAAGGTAACTGTGATTATGTAATTCCATTCTAAGGGAAAAAACTATCCTCAGCTCTTAAATGAGGCATTTTGAGTTGCCGTTGTGTCACCATTTATGACTTCCACCAGTTTTAGAATGGAGGAAACTGGTAGTATGAGGAAACAACCTTACCCAAAGTTACTGTCCAGCTCTCTTACCAGTGACCTTGCTTCACTATATATAGCTGGGAGTTCATTGAAAAGAAAGCCTGTCTCTGTAGAAATCCTTCATCTGTAGTAGCATAATCCTTAAAAAAGTAAGAAAATTTCTTATTGAAAGCCTTTGTGTGTGTGTTTCAACCTAGGTACTGTGGATATATGACATTATGAAAATTAGCTTTTATTTATGCAGCTAATTGTTATAACTACATCTATTTTTACTGATTTTTATTGGTGTTTTTATAAAAACAACCAATTACATCACTGAAAATTGTTATTTTTGTACTGGTCATCTCTAAAGACTTATAATTTGGACAGATAGAGTTGAGAAGTATGCAAGGCTATAAAGAAAAAATGATGAAAGATTGGGCTCGAAGATACCCTAGGGTTTAGCTCAGAATCACTATGTGACTCTGGGAAATTATTGACTTGATTCTTAGTTGTCAGAAAAGTGATTAGAAATGAAAAGAATTCGTTTATAGACTTTTCAGGGAGAAAATGAGAAAGGAAACATTAAAATGTCTAGTTTAGTATCCTGCATTTACAGATGCTCAATACTTCTTAGTTACCTCATGTCCCACCAAATCCACTGAGGACCAGTGAGGAAGAGGAAAAATAATAAAAAAAAAACAGTGGCACTCTCATCACAGTAAGGTGACAAGACCAGATTCCCAGCAGCCTCCCTATTCAACCAAATGTTCTGAAATAAAGGAACTAAGGTTAATTTGGGCTTAATTTGGATGGGAATTGCTGTCTCTGATAACAGAGCCTGCCAAGTACAGAACATGGCAGGATAGCAGCAAGAGCACGTGGGAAGCCACAGTATTCATTGTCTCGTGTTTCTGTAAGAAGGATTGTATTTGAACATGGACCCACCCTTCAGCTAAGGTTTCATGTACTGAGAGATATCTTCCTTGTATTTGCTTGTAATTTCAGATCTGATCCCAAATTGTTGTTCTTTTTTGGGTGGACCTCAGAAAATTCTTAACTTCTCTAATCCTCGAATTATCACCTATGTGTATAGTATTTATGAAAATGTTACAAGTGAATAGCTTATAATATTTATTTTGGGTTTGCCATTATTAGATATAATTAATATAGATTTATTTCTATATATGTTATTGCTACTAAACTATTGTGGTTGTAATAATGAAATTTATTGTGAATAAATAAACAATAAATTTAGTTACATTGGATACATTGGTTGCTGCGTGCTAATTACAGTTTCAGGGATCATGGATTTATTTCCTGGGTTCAGAATAGACATCTCTCATGGCAGGTTCCCTAAGAGGGACTAATTGATCATGAGTACTGAGAGCTGAATCTACATACATTGGAGCTTTGATTTGAACATAAGTAAGAGAATAGGAGAATGCTAAGATTATTCTAGGCTTGGACCAGACTGACTCTGGAAATGAACATGCTGTGTTTCCAGTGGTCTTGAGGGAGGCTGGAACTGACAAAGTACTGTAATCCTATTCCCTGTCACAGCCTAAAGCACTCTCAGATAATAAACCAGAGAGTTCAGAGAGATGCATCTACTCTGTCAGGCCACTAGGGTGTCATTTAGAATCTCTCTGCTGGAACAATGGAGACATATAAATTTCAATCCACATTCTCTGGTTGCCATGGAAACTCGATGCACTTGCTTTAAGTGTCTTTTGTGTTTTCTCCACCCACCCACTGTTCTTTTCTTTCTTCTCTAATAATCAGGATTTTTTACTTTGCTGGTAATTCCTTAAATGTGGTTTTGCAGCTCTGGTACTTTTACTGTCCAGTTAAATTCTGAATTTATTTCTGACTGGTGATTACCACCTAAGAACGAACGCTGAAAATGCCTGCTCACACAAGCATGCATTTGGGCTATTTACATCACACTTTTTCTTCCTCTCCTCTTTCTTGTTTCTCTCTCTTTCACATACACACATGCTCACACACATACAAGCATATTAGAAAATTGAAACATTTTAAAACCTTCTAGTGCTTTGAAAAGGAAGTTTGTAGGTCTTAAATAAAAATTGCAGAATCAATGACTCAATTCTAAAACAACTGATTTAATATTTTCTTAGTAACTGCAGTGCTGCAGGTTGAATAAAGAGTATAATTCACATTACATTTTTTTTCTCGGCTTGATTACATATTCATACCGTGATGAGAAGTATGCTTCTGTGTAAAAGCACAGTACAGGGTAGACTTGGATTTTATAATTTCTTACCTGTGTGACTTTGGAAAAATTATCTAACTACCCTTTACTAAGACATAAAGTGCCTCATAAAAAGTGGGTGCTTGTTATCTTGCCAGACATTTGTGGTAGTAAACAGATTATAGAGATATAGTACCTATATAGATACTCAGACAATATCCTAAGACATTATAAAAAAGTGTTAATTCTTTCATGTGTAACCTAAAAAATTTACTTGGAACTTAATATTATTTATCCATTAACAATATTTGCCTCAATGTGCCCATTTTTAGGCTATCAGAATATAATAGGTTTGACACTAATTAATTAAAAAATAATAGTTATTTCAATGGGCCAGAGCGATAGTACAGTAGGTAGGGCATTTGCCTTTCATGCAGCCAACCCGGGTTTGATCTTCAGCATCCCATATGGTCCCCTGAGCACCGCCAGGAGTAATTCCTGAGTACAGAGCCAGGAGTAAGCCCTGAGAATTGCCAGGTGTGACCCCCAAAAAAAAAAAAAAAAAAACGCTATTTCAAAATAACTATTATTCTCTGGTCTCAGAGAAATGAATACTCAGAAATGCATACATTCTTCTTCATTACAACACACATTTCCACATCACAAAGCTGAGGCAAATATGAAAATACAGAAGCAGAATTGTATGAATGTTTGTAGTCTGGACGTTTACAATATATTGAACTGATGGTGGAAAAGTATTTCACAACAAAGCTTGGGGGGTGGGAAATAATCTCTTGTTACACTTATGAAAGAGTTGGCCACCGGATGGGGTGACTGATGGGAGCTTCGAACGCCGCACCTATCAAGGAAAACTCTGAGAGACCGGGTCCTGCAAAAGCAAGGGTTTTATTAATAAGCGGGTATACTCGGGCCCATAGCATGACCCCCAAGTGGTCAGTGGCTAAGAGCCCCAAGCCCTTCCAGGGAGGATCTTTTAAGAGATAGTTCCTGCCGCTACAGAAAAGCCCGCGCATAAACATCCAATAGATTTAAAATATTATATCAAGGTCTGCAGAGGCAGCCAATCACTTTGTACCAAGTAACCATCTCCCACCAATCAGTTCATTCTTAATACTTCTTTCTATATTTGGTGCGGCTAGATACAGCGTGGGATCATGGGTCAGCAACGGCTATGCGTGCGTGCAGGAATGCAATCCAGGCAATTCAGGCCAGATAGTAGATTCTTGGGGGGGGGTCTCATAACCTCTAACAGGAATTTGTTCTGGGCCTTTTGTAGATAACAAAAGGTTACTTCAAGATGAAAAGGACACTCAGGCCCTAAATTGGTAACTTTCCATGAGTAGGCCTGCCCTGGTTGGGAAAGGGGGTTTCTGCCTTCTTTCACTTAGGATCTTACATATAGGACCAACCCAGTTAACAAAGATCAAGATAACAACTAAAAATTTTAGAAATTGTTATGCCTATCTGAAAATAAGTCATAATTACATCGGAATTCTCTTTTCATGTAGGAAATGCTATAATTACTTTCATTTATAGGCATATATTTAGTCAGGGACAACAGGAAGGCAGGAAAACAGTAGGTAAAAGGAAAGAACTAATGCCAATTTGTGAATGTTGGTTACTGTTGCTACAAGTGAGCGTGCATCAGTGACAAGGAGAACTAACAAGAGGATAGCAATGTTGATTTCCACAGAGTCTGAACCAGTTAACATTCCCACCAACAGTGAATAAGGTTTCCTTTATCACTTCATCCTCACCAACACTGGTTGTTTCTGGTCTTTTTGATATAGTCATTTTATTTATTTATTTATTTATTTTGCTTTTTGGGTCACACCTGGCAATGCTCAGGGGTTACTCCTGGCTCTTGGCTCTACACTCAGGAATTACTCCTGGTGGTGCTCAGGGGACCATATGGGATGCCGGGGATAGAACCGGGTCAACCGTGTGCAAGACAAACGCCCAATCCGCTGGATTATCACTCTGGCCCAATATATAAGTCATTCTTAATGGTGTAAGATGATATCTCCTTGATGTTTTGATTTTATTTCCATAATAGTGAGTTATAATGAAAACTTTTTCATGCCTACTAGCCATCCATAGTTTTTTTTTAAAGGGTGGTTTCTTCATCTTCTCTTCCCATTTTTTTTTTGGATGGACTGATTTTATTTTTTTTTTATTGTTAAGTTTTGTGAGTGCTTTACTTATCTTGGATGTCAAACCTTTATCTGCCATCTTGTCACTAGTTACTTGTCTTCCCATTGTTCATAGATTTGCTCCAGCAGGCACCAGTAACATCTCCATACATCCTGTTGTGTGCTAATGTAGCGCAAGGGCATCTGCTCACTCCAGGAACATGAAGAGCCTCAAACCATTCCTTCAGGTCATGGGAATGAGGTCTATAATTGTTACTGGTTTTTGGCATATCAAATACAAATGGGTAGCTTGCCAGGCTCTGCTGTGTGGGAGCAATGATAATAATAATAATAAATAATATCATGCATAAATGTTTTCTTCCTTTCAGTAAGCTGTCTTCATTTAAAAAGTTACTTTTAACGAATCACCATGAGATAGACTATTTCAAAGTTGGTCATGATCAGTAAGCTGTCTTCATTTAGAAAATTACTTTTAACGAATCACCATGAGATAGAATATTTCAAAGTTGGTCATGATTTTTTAAAAAAAATATTTTATTATACTACTGTGAGATATACAATTGCAAAGATGTTCATAAGATGTTCATATTTGGGTTTCGGTCATAGAGTGTTCCAGCACCCATCTCTCCACCAGTGCCCATTTCTCACCACCAATGTCCCCGATTACTCCCCGCTCCCCTAGCCTGCCTCTATGGTAGGTTCTTTATTGCTTTCACTTTCTCTCTCTTTCTATCTTCCCTCCTACACATTGTGGATTACAATACATACATTTAGAGGTTGTCATGTGTATCTTTTTGCCTGTATTTAATGCTCAGTTCTAGGTTGGGATTAGAATTTTCAACAATTATTAGCACACTTCCATTCTCTGTCTTAGCTAACCTCTGACTCCCATATGTTTGTGATAATTTCCACCTTTGACAAGACCTCCTGATCCATATTTCTCCTGACCTTGGATATTGGTATCATAATATGTACATATATATTTATGTTATGCAAATAAATGCAGTCATTCGATATCTGTCTTTTTTCCTTCTGGCTAATTTCACTCAACGTGATCCTCTCCATGTCCTCAACGTGATCCTCTCCATGTCCAACCATTTATAGGCAAATTTCATAACTTCACTTTTCCTAACAGCTGCATAGTATTCCATTGTGCAGATGTGCCAAAGATTCTTTATCCAGTCATCAGTTCTCAGGCAAAGTTGGTCATGACTGGGTTTCATATTACAGTGGTCTTTCACTGATCCCCTCAGAAGTGCAAATTTCCCAACACCAATGTCCCCAGTTTCCCTCCCCCACACTCCTTTCCCACCTCTTTTTATGGCAGGTTCTCTCTCTTCCTCTCTCTCTCTCTCTCTCTCTCTCTCTCTCTCTCTCTCTCTCTCTTCCCCCTCCACCCCACCCTTCTTTATCATTCAGATACTTTCAACATTCAGTTATTATCCAGAGTGGTCACTTCCAGCTGTCTTTGTCATAGTGGTCCCTTCTCTATCTCAACTGCCTTCTCCTCCAGCAATTGAGACAATGGACCAACCAGTCCATGATTGGGTTTCAGTCGTACCGTGGTCTTTCACCAATCCCTCCAGAAGTGCAAATTTCCTAACACTAATGTCCCCACTTACAACCGTGGACATAATCCTGGCCCTTGTTTCTACTGTCCTTGGGAATTTCTGTGCTTTTTAATCCATGCATACATATATGTTGCTTTAACTTTATGCCTCTTGGGGGTCGGAGCGATAGCCCAGTGGCTAGGGCATTTGCCTTGCATGCAGACGGCCTGTGCCGGCCTGGGTTCGATCCCTGGCATCCCATATGGTCCCCCGAGCACCACCAGGAGTAATTCCTGAGTGCCGAGCCAGGAGAAACCCCTGAGCATTGCAGGGTGTGACCCAAAAAGCAAAAAAAAAAAAAAAAAACCCGTTATGCCTCTTGCTGAAAACATATTCTAATAATTATTTTTGTTAAGTTTTTTGAAAGTTTAATAATAATTGTTATATTTCTGTGTCTCTAACCTCACTTTCTTTTTTTTTAAGTATTTTATTATACCACCGTGAGATATACAATTACAAAGATGTTCATATTTGGGTTTTGGTCATACACTGTTCCAGCAACCATCCCTCCACCAGTGCCCATCTCCCACCACCAACTACCCGGTTCCCTCCCCCTCCCCCAGCCCACCTCCATGGCAGGTTCTTTATTTCTTTCCCTTTTTCTCTATATCTTTCTCTTTTCCTCCCCTTCCAGATTATGGATTACAGAACACACATTAAAGGGTTGTCATGTGTATCTTTTTGCCTGTATTTAATGCTCAGTTCTAGGTTGGTATTAGTACTTTCGACAATTGTTAGCACACTGTTCCATTTTCTGTCTTAACTAGCCTCTGAGTCCCACACGTTTGTGATAATTTCCACCTTTACAAGACCTCCTGATACATGTTTCACTTGACCTTGGATATTGGTATCATAATATGTACATATATATTTATGTTATATAAATAAATGCAGTCATTCTGTATCTGTCTCTCTTCTTCTGGCTAATTTCACTCAACATGATCCTCTCCATGTCCATCCATTTATAGGCAAATTTTATAACTTCATTTTTCCTAACAGCTGCATAGTATTCCATTGTGTAGATGTACCAAGCTTCTTTATCCATTCATCGATTCTCAGGCACTCTGATTGTTTCCAGATTCTGGCTATTGTGAATAATGCTGCTATGAACATAAAAGTAGGGGGGAAGGTGTTTCTGCTGCGTATTTTTGGCTTCCTGGAGTATATTCCCAGGAGTGGTATGGCTGGGTCAAATGGGACTTCAATTTCTAGTCTTTTTTTTTTTTTGGGTCACACCCAGCGATGCTCAGGGGTTACTCCTGGCTCTGAATTCAGGAATTACTCCAGGCGTTGCTCAGGGGACTATATGGGATGCCGGGATCGAACCCAGGCCGGCATGGGCCGGCGCGCTGCAAGGCAAGCGCCATACCTGCTGGGCTATCGCTCCTGCCCCTCAATTTCTAGTCTTTGGAGGAATGTCCTTATTGTTTTCTAGAAAAGCTGTACCAGCCGCATTCCCACCAACAATTCTAACCTCACTTTCACCTGATAATTTAGCTGGAATTAAAATTTTAGCCTCAGTTACTTTATCTTATAACATGACTACATTTTTCTGACTTTTAATTTGTATTTTTTGTAATTTTATTAGTTTGTTTTTCATTGAACATCTATGTTTTTATAGAGGCTACTACTCAAAACTTTGCTAACACTGCTTTTAGTATTTTTTATAATAAGGGTAAGTGAACTGTGTTTTTTAGGCATTTCATTAAATTTTCTAAACATGCTTTGATAAGCATTTTGTTATTCTACTGATATTTATCTTTTTTTGATATTTATCTTGTATTGGCAGATTTATTCACAGCTTTTATCTCAGAGATTTATAGCTAGTTGTTAGTAAATGTCTTCTTAGCTTAAAGACAGTTACAATTTCAAGCAGAAAGTAATTCTTAGACTTTAGGTTTGAATTTTTCTAATTAATTAAGATTTTTCTATAGATATATTTATTTTAGTCACTGGTAATGTAACATTTGAATAGTAAAAGTTGACTATTCTATTCTATGTTTTGCCCATTTGTAGACTTGTTTTTATTCTAGTTGAATTAAGAGTGTAACATTAGTGCTAACATTTATGCTTTTAATATACAAAGTTATTGCATCTCCAACTTCATCAGAACGCTCAAGTCTTTATTAGTTCTAGTCTACCTCTTCTTCCTACACCATACCCCTCTGCACCTATACACACGCACTAATTTTATCGTTTTATTTATGTAGTCAAAGTCCCATTCTAATTGTCGCATGATGTTCTCGAGGGTGGTGCTGAAGAGTTTTGGTGAAATGGTATCACCCTGCCGAACCCCTCTTTTCACATCAATGATCACTTCTTTGTAGAATGGCAAGTTCCTGGTGGTGAATCCAATACAGCTCACGAAGGATCTTGATGTATTGGGTTTGAATGCCCTGTTTGGCTAGGGCTTCGATGACTGCTTCAGTCTCCAAAGAATCAAAGACTTTCTTTAAATCAATGAACATGAGACAGAGCAGCATCTTGAATTCCCTACAAACTTCAATGAGCTTAGTTACCGTGTGGATATGGTTGATTGTGCTGAATCCTTTTCGGAAGCCAGCTTGCTCACATGGTTGCCCTTCATCTAGTGTTCTGCCAATCCTATTCAGGATACTCGAGTGAACAACTTGTAGATGATGGACAACAGGCAGATGGGGCGATAGTTGCCAATGTCGTGGATGTCTGAACAGTAGAACTGTCCTGCTGGTTTTCCATTGGGAGGGCACCTTGCATTCAGACAGGTAGCATAGCATGTGAAGAGCTGAGCCAATGTATTGATGAGTACTGAAGACAGATTCTTCAGGTGTTCAGGTCTGACTTTGTCTGGGCCTGGTGCTGTTCCCTTCTTTACCGACAAAATGGCATGTTGGATTTCAGAAGGGAGAATGTTGGGAACAATATATCCATCCTGTGGAATTTGGTATGTAGGCAGGTGGACGTGGCTATCAAAGAGATCTGAGTAGAAGTCATGGATAATCTCCATTACCTTTCTGGAAGATGTGATAGATCCATCAGGATGTTGGAGAGCAGTCATCTTGGTCTTATAGTTGGCGAAGGACAGGCAGGTGTTGTGACTGCTTTTCCTGGCTTCTGCTGCATCTTCCATTATTTCTGCTCTTCTCTCTTTGAGGTCTTCCTTTATTGCTTCTCTGTACTGCTTTGCAACCTTGGATGTTAGCATTTGGTCACCTGAGACTTGCGCCTTGCCACATTGGTAAATGAGTTTGAGAGTTTTTGAAGACAGGCGTCCTTTTGTGGCTTTCTCTCTCTCAGCATTCTTTGCACAAACATGGAGGTGCTGAACCAGGTTGTATTCTTCATCAATGTCATCAATGATGGTATCTTCCCATGTTGCCACAATGGTGCCAAAGAGTTCCCAGTTGGTGGTCGTTCTGGGAGTTCTCTTCTAAACTTTGAGCCTTTTCTACCCATTGCATGAAGTAGAATTTTGCACGAAGGAGACAGTGGTCGAAACTATTTGGAATTTTGGGACGACAGCGACATCGGTCAGGCAAAATCGTCGATTAAAGATGATGTGGTCAATTTCATTGTGGAACTGTCCACCAGGAGATTCCCATGTTCAACGTTTCGATTCAGCCTTCTGGAACTGTGAGTTCCCAGGAATGGTCTTGGTGGACATGATGAACTCAGATAGTCTCTCACCCTGTTTGTTCCATTCTAGGCCATGGGTCCAGATGTGGAGTTCTTCGGCCGATCTTCTCAGTCCTATCTTGGCATTAAAATCACCGACTATAATCTTGTAGCAGGTGTGATCTTTTATATAGAACTCCTCCAGTTTCATGTAGAATTTCTCAATTTCTTATTCCTCATGGGTGGAGGCCCCCCAATCCTTGCTCCGAGTCCAGCAGGTGCGGCCGCCTGCATGGCAAGCAGGCCCTAGTACCTATGTAGGACACGACCAGGCACTGGCCGAGCCTTTTGCTTTTCCTCCAGGGACTCCATAGGGCCGCTTACCACGAGGCCAAGCTGTGCAGTCGTCTCACTGTCATTTCGATTTGCTTTATACTATCCCTAATATCACATCCTCCACCAGAATATCCCCCATTTTGTGCCAAAGTATCCATCTTTCTCCCTTACTTTCTACCAGGGTAAGCTCAACTCTGACAGGTACAGAATGATCTCTTTCATATGTGTGCTTAGGAAACTGAACCTGAAAGTTGTCAACAGATGAACACTTTTCCATATGCCTATTGACCATTTATATGTCTTCTGAAAGGAAGTGTCTCTTTTTCTCCTTCCCTACTTTGTGATGAGGTTGTTTGTTTTGTCCTTCTTGAGCATTATGCTTTTACATCTAGATGTCAGCCTTTTGTCAGATGTATAGTGTGCAAATATCCTCTCCCATTTAGTTGGGTATCTTTTTATGTTAGCCCTATATTTTTTTTACCTGACAAAGTTTTTATTTGATATAGTCCCATTTATTTACTTCTATTTTCTTTATTAATGCAGTTGAATCACCAATGATACCTCTGAGATCAATATCATAGAGAGCTCTATCTTTTCCTCAATGTATTTTATTGACTTCTGATCAAATATCAATTGAGATAATTAACTCATTTTTAATTATCTTTTGTTAATGCTGTGAAATACAATTTCTTTATTTTCCAATTTTTCACAAATAGCTATCCAGTCTTCTGAATATCATTTAAGAGCCTTTGCTTTTGCCACTTAATGCATTTAGTTCTCTTTTCATTAACTAACTGTCCATATATATGAACTTTATTTTATTTATTCATTTTTTTTTTTGCTTTTTGGGCCACATCTGGCGACACTCAGGGGTTACTCTTGGCTGTTTGCTCAGGAATTACTCCTGTTGGTGCTTAGGGGACCATCTCGGATGCCAGGAATTGAACCCAGGTCACCCACATGCAAGCAAATCCATACCCTCTGTGCTATTGCTCCTGTCCCCATACATGTGAGATTTAAATTCTATTCTATTGGTCTAAAAGTCAATTATTATTCTAATGTAGAAACTTGATTGGTACACTTTGATTATTATAGTTTTCTAATATAAAGTTAAGAAATGCACTGCCATCCATCTTCTCATAATTTGTTTGACTTTTTTGAGTCCATAAAATTTTTTAGCTATGCTTTTTTTTATTCTTGAAGAAAGCTATTGGAGTTTTATGCTGATCACTTTGAATGCACACAATACTTTGAGAGAATAATATTTTTAACAATATTAATTCTTCCAATCTGTGAACATGGAATATTTTCTATTTCATGTGTTCTCTATAGTTACTTGGGACATAATTATTTTATAATGATTATTAAAATATTATATAATTATATTACTATAATTATATCATATAACTATGATAACTATAATTATTATGGTTACTTGGTACACAGTTATTATTTTGGGACACATTAACATTTTTGAAAATATTTGTTTCCTATTTTTTGCTTACAAATGGGAATACAGCATATTTTTTTTGAATTTTGACTTTTAAAGCTGCTCCTATACTAATTTAGTATTTTCTTCCCAAAAGTTTTGTGTGGGAACCTCATAAGCAGTACTCAGTGAACTAGAGGGCCATTCATATTGATGCTTGGACATCTGTCTGGTAGTTTAGTGTTAGGGCCTGAGGATTCAGAGATACTTTGGCCTTCCTTTTTCATGGACTTCTAAGATCATGCCAATAGTGCTAGCAGGTTTCGAGATAAATGCTTGATGATGCTTGGGCTCTCTAGGTTTTACACTCAGTGAAGCTTAGGTGACTATGTGGTGCCAGGAATTTAATCATTATTGCATGCAAGACATGTTCCCTCAGGTTTACCCTCAAAAGTGTTTTAAAGTACTATTTAGTGGTGTGGGGGAGGCTGTCCACCCAAATTCTGAGAAACACCAGAGTACTCAACCTGGACACAGAAGTTGAGCCTTAGATGTGACTCTAGAGGTGGGGTACAGGTGTGGTTGCCAGAGCTTCAGCAGAGAGCTCAGCCCACCTGCCTCCTGAGATTACCCCAGAGCTTTCAGCCTAGTAAGACTAGCTCTTACTAATGAATGCAATAGCTACATTGGAGAAGAGAATTAATGTCACTGAAAAATAGTATTTTACTATATTAGGGCTATATTTGATTTTCACAGGACTCTTAGTTACTAATTTTAATACATTTTTGTATTCTCAGAGATTGAATAAATATATATCATGGATAATTTATAAAATCATAAATATGTATTCACATATATGCAAAATTACAATAAATTTAAACTTTTCTTGGCTCTGTTGAGAGTAAAAATGAGTAGAACTAGATCTATGACTTTTAATTATAAATACAATTCTCAACCAAATGGAATCAGACCTTCCGGAAAATGACTGATTCCAAAACCAAGACAGAGAAAAGGAGAAGGTGATTATAAAACATCTTCTTATCCAGAAAGTAAGAACCACTCAAAATTTAATGGAAAATTTCAAAAAAGCACAGGGAAACTTGAAAGAAACTCCACAATCAAATATAGGACTATTTGAACATAAATTAAAGAGAACAGATTATAACATAAAATTTAGAATTTTGAATTTATATAAAAATGAATTAATTAATAAGGAAAAGAGTAACTATGTTCAAAAATGGCAGTTAAACAAAGTGGCACAAGGAAATCCTCTTCAACAAGTGGTGCTGAGAAAACTCATCAGATGCATACAAAAAATGAACTCAGTCGTCTTTGTAACACCATGCATAAAAGTCAAATAAAAATTAATTAAAGACTTTGATATCAGGCTCAAAATTGTAGGTACTTAAAGGAGAATATAGGCAGAACTATTGATGATGTGAAAACTAAATTTTTGAAAGATAAAGATCCTTTTAAAAGATAAAACTATTTTAGCTTTAAATATAAAATACTACTGGCCAAGCAGTTAGAAGCAAAGATAAACTTGATCACTGATCACTTGACATCTTGTTATTCATTCATTTTCTCGAGCAGACGCCAGTAACATATCCATTTGACCCTATCACAGGCCAGTGTAGACCAATGGCATCTGGTTGCTTCAGGAATATGAAGAGGCTCAAACCGTTCGTTCAGGTTCTTGACGAAGATGTCTGACCGTCTTGTGGTGGGCGGCTACGGGATCTTTTGACATCCCGTGGGATCCAATTGGTAATGGCTCTAGTCCAGCAGTCATCTCCAAATCGCATTACATGTCCAGCCCATCTGATTTTCGATGCCTTGGCAAACGAGGCGGCGTCCCTGACTCTGGAACAGCGACGGAGGTCGGAGCTCCGGATTCCTTCTTTCACTTGAGTGAGGTGTGATATTCCAAGCCTAGCTCTTTCCGATTCCTCTTTGGGAGACCCGAATAGCATTCTCATCCTACTTTCATAGGGCCCAGGTCTCTGAGGCATATGGTAATGCAGGGAGAATGGTGGAGTTGAAGAGATGTGCCCGGAGCCAGAAGTTGTTTGTCTTTTTAGCTATTTTTTTGATGCTTTTGAGGCATTCCATGCCACTCTCTTCCTCCTGTGCAGTTCAGGTTTAGGTAGTTCATCATGTTGGCTTCTGGACCTAGGTACACATACCTGCTGTATTCAGAGATGTTTGTTTCACTGAGAGTGAATGGGGCCTCTGGAACGAGTTCATTTTTCATGAACATAGTTTTGTTGAGATTCAGCTGTAGACCTATCTTTCCACATTCTTGGTCAAAGTCAGCCGGCATTTGTGCCTTGTCATTACAAGGAAAGAAAACAAAAGAGAGCCCACAGAATACTAGAAACTATCCAACACTCATCTGATAAGGAACTAATATCTAATATATATATGAAACTGGTAGAACTTTAAAGAAAATAGAATCAAACCCTATCAAAACATGGGGAGTAGAGATGAACAGATACTTCTCTGAAAATAAGCATAAATGGCTAAAAGGCACATGAAGAAATACTCTGCATGATTAATCACCAAAGAGATGCAAATCAAAACAACAGTGAGGTACTGTCTCATGCCACAGAGGCTGGTGCACATTAAAAACAAGCAACAAAAAAACAAGACCAACCAGTGCTGGTGAGGAATGCAGAGAGAAAGGGACTATTATTTACTGCTGGTGGAACTGTTGACTGGTCTAGTCTTTTTTTTTAAAGTATTTTATTATACTACTTTGAGATATACAATTACAAAGATATACAATTAAAATTTCATATTTGGGTTTGGTCATACAGTGTTCCAGCACCCGTCTCAACACCAGTGCCCATCTCCGACCACCAATGTCCCCAGTTCCCTCCCCACTCCCCCCAGTCCGCCTCCATGGCAAGTTCTTTATTTCTTTCCCTTTATCTCTCTTTCTCTTTTCCTTCCCTTCCAGACTATGGATTACAGAACACACATTAAAGGGTTGTCATGTGTATCTTTTTGCCTGGATTTAATGCAAAGTTCTAGGTTGATATTAGTATCCCCGACAATTGTTAGCACACTGTTCCATTTTCTGTCTTACCTAGCCTCTGACTCCCACACGTTTGTAATAATTTCCACCTTTTACAAGACTTCCTGATACAAGGTCATGTTTCACTTGACCTTGAATATTGGTATCATAATATGTACATATATATTTATGTCATGCAAATAAATGCAGTCATTCTGTATCTGTCTCTCTCCTTCTGGCTAATTTCATTCAACATAATCTTCTCAATGTCCATCCATTTATAGGCAAATTTTATAACTTCATTTTTCCTAACAGCTGCATAGTATTCCATTGTGTAGATGTACCAGGGCTTCTTTTATTTATTTATTTTTTATTTTTAATATTTTATTATACCACTGTGAGATATACAATTACAAAGATGTTGATAAGATGTTCATATTTGGGTTTTAGTCATACAGTGTTCAGCACCTATCCCTCCACCAGTGCCCATTTCCCACCACCAATGTCCCCAATTCCCTCCAACTCCCATAGCCTGCCTCTATGGCAGGTTCTTTATTTCCTTCTCTTTCTCTCTATCTCTTTCTCTTTTCCTTCCCTTTCACATTGTGGATTACAATACAAACATTTAGAGGTTGTCATGTGTATCCTTTTGCCTGTATTTAATGCTCAGTTCTAGGTTGGTATTAGCACTTTCTTTTTATTTCTTGTTTTTTTATAAACATTTTATTATACTACCATGAGTATATTTTATTACTCACGGTATAAATTTATAATAAATTTATAAATTTATTTTATTACTCAAGGTATAAATTTATAAATTTATAAATATATATTTATTATACTACCGTGAGTATATTTTATTACTCACGGTATAAATTTATAAATATATAAATTTATAAATTTATAAATATTTATATTCAC
>JAJIBD010006299.1:0-46007 GCA_021461705.1 Cryptotis parvus | reverse complement strand
AGGAATGCCTCAGCAAGAATTCTCTATCCGGGCTAAAAAAACTCTCAATCAGATTTGAAGGACAGATATACAACTTCTTGGATAAACAAAAGCTTAGGAACTTTGTAAATTCAAAACCAACCTTAAAAAGAAGGACTGAAAGATCTACTCTAAGACGCAGACAAAACCTAAAGAACAACCAACCTATACAGAAAGATGGCACAAAAATCCCATGACAATAATCTCTCTCAATGTCAATGGTCTAAATGCACCAGTTTAGAGACACAGAGTGGCAAAATGGATCAAAAAAATTGAATCCGAAATTCTGCTGCTTTCAAGAAACACACCTGAACAATCAGAGCAAAGACAGGCTCAAAATAAAAGGCTGGAAAACAAGCCTTCACTCAAACAAGCCATCCAAAAAAGCTGGGGTAGCCATACTGTTATCCAACAACATAGACTTCCAGGCTGAAGAAAGTCAGAAGGAACAGTGAAGGTCACTTCTTAATAGTCAAGGGATACATATATCGAGGGAAGAAATCACGCTAGTTAAACATATATGCACCCAACGAGGGGCCAGCAAAATACCTAAAACAACTACTAGTAGACTTCAAAGGAAGGCATTGACAGCAACACAATTGTAGTTGGAGACTTCAACACTGTTCTATCAACCCTGGATAGATCAACAAGATTGAAACTTAACAAGGAAATACTGGCCCTAAAAGAAGACATCAAGAAAAGAGGGCTGGTAGACATATACAGGGGCATTTCATCCCCAAAAAGCTGAATACACTTTCTTCTCCAGTGCACATGAAACATACTCCAAAATAGATCACATGCTGAGCCATAAATCATACCTCCATAACAAGAAGATAGAGATTGTGCCAACTATTTTTTCCAGACCATGGTGCACTGAAAATAGAAGTTAATTGTACACAAAAACGGGGAGACCAATACCAAGTACCTCAAAACTAAACAGCTCACTGCTGAACAACCAACAAGTCATAAAAAGAAATCAAAGAGGAAACCCAAAGATTCCTGGAAACAAATGAGACTGAAGACACGAATTACAGAACTTGTGGGATACAGCAAAAAGCAGTGTTAAGAGGCAAGTTCATAGCTCTTCAAGCATTCATCAGAAAAGAAGAAAGGCCATCACAAACAGTCTGACTTCACAACTTAAGATCTCAGAGAGAGATCAACAAAAAGGAGCCCAACCCAAGCAGAAAGAAAGAAATAATAAAACTTAGGGCAGAAATCAATGAGATGACATGTCAGAAAACAATCCAGAAGATCAACGAAACCGAAAAGCTGGTTCTTTGAAAAAATAAACAAGATTGACAAAGCACTTGCAAGACTTGCAAGAAATGGAAAAGAGATAACCTAAATAAATAGAATCAGAAATTAATATGGGGACATCACAACAGAAACCACAGAAATTCAAAAAGATCATCAGAGATTACTGAGAGCCTGTACGCCATGGAACAAGAGAACCTAGAAGAAATGGACAAATTCCTGAATTCCTATAGCCTCCCAAGTCTGCAACAAGAAAATTTGGAACACCTCAACAAACCTATCTCCATCGAGGAGATGGAATCGGTAATCAAAAGTCTCCCCAAACACAAAAGCCCAGGTCCAGATGGATTCACCAGTAAATTATACCAAACCTTTAAAGAGGACCTACTCCCAATTCTTTTCAAGCTGTTCGAGAAAATTGAAGAAACAGAAACACTCCCAAATAGCTTTTATGAGGCACATATCACCCTGATACGCAAAGCAGACAGAGATGTCACAAAAAGGAAAACTAAAGACCAGTTTCCTGATGAACACAGATGCTAAGATCTTCAACAAAATACTAGCAAATAGAATCCAAAGAGTCATCAAAAAGAACGTTCCACTAATTTCTGCAATAATTGTCCCAGTTTATATAGACTGACCCATTTTCAAGAGTTTTGTTCTAGTATTTTGCTAATATATCTCAGGCCAATATTTTTATACCTACTTTCTATGCTATAAACCAAAAACATAGTTTGCAATAGGCTGCAATTTCCAGAGTATTCTTTAAAAGAACTTCCCTATAAGAAAACAGTAACAAAAGTTCTTCTAAGACTTAGGGAATCCAAACCTACCAGAATCCAAACCTACTAGAATCTAAAGCACACTAGAATCATGTCTAGTGTGATATTAGTCTTATATTCTGCCATAACATAGATATCAATGTTTCAATGTTTTCAAGATAAAGCTCCCTGGCCTCGTCACTATATATGACAATGTGAGCAAAAAAATTTAAGATAGTTGATTGTTTACTATAAATGAAGATAAAAATCTTGACACTCAGGCCAAAGCATCAAGTCTCTTTTTCTACTCATGTTTTTTTTGAGATTATTTAATCTCCAGGTGATTTCTGTTGACTACTTTAATCTATTCTAACTCACTATATTTTATCTTCTGTCCTTTTACGCTGTTTTTGTACACTTCCAGATAAAAGTTTTGTGGTTGCATTAAAGTAAACTGTACAATACAAAAAAATAGTTCTCAGCATTTTATTTTCTTAATTTATGATAATGAGTCTTCAGTGAGTGAAAGGTGATTTACAGACTGGATATCTGAAAGCAGTTACTTGTCTGTTTGCAGACTGGTAACAGCCTGTGAGACTTTCAATTGCTGCTTCTCTAAGTATTATGGAAACACAAATTAGTGTTGACCTGGAAAAATGGCTGTCATGGTCTGGATGTGGACATCTCCATAGCATTGACTGCCAAAACAAACATGCACCATCAGATTCCATTCTGCCTCCCACATAAAAGCAGAATTATTGAGTATGACTTCTAGGACAGTGAGACCGTCATTGTCATCACTTTCCCCCAAATCTTTAGACACTCCCCTTCCACTGGAACTCTGCATCAGACAGACAATTAAAAAAGGAATGCTTTTGCATGCATATTTTGTGTTTAGGTAGTATTTCATGAGTCAAAAATAAGGACATAACTGAAACTTATTCTGCTATAATATTGTGAACTGGTTCAGGAAAGTTGGAAATGTCAGGATAGCCTGATATAAGTTATATAGATGTAGATTTACAATGATGCATACCTAAAACACTGTTTTCATACATTATTAAAGTATATAAAATAATTATAGCTGCAAGCTAGTAACATCTCAAGTGCCTGTAAACTAATGAAGTAATTGTTTAAAAATTCATAATGGAAAACTATGAATTTATAAGTTAAATATTACATACCACTATAGTGGAATACTATTCAGTCATAAAATTAGAGTACTCATAAGAATCTTTAGAATGTTCTTTTAAAACTTTTTATGAAATAACGAAATGTGTATTTAACTTTACAATATTTAGAATTTTCTGTGAAAGAAGTCATTCACAAAGGAGGCCAGAGAGACAGTAAAGAGGGTAATGAACTTGCCTTGCATGTGCCCTCTCAGGCTCAATCCCAGATACCCGATGTGGTACCCCAAACACAGCCAGAAGTATGTGCCCTGACTGCAGAGACAGGAGTAAGAAATGAGTACTGCTAGGTGTGGCCCCCAAACCAACAACAAAAAGAAAGAAATCATTTAAAATAGATTGCATATTGCATTATTGCTTTCATATAAAATGTTCACAATAGGAAAACCCTAAAACATAATTATATATAATATATTATGATGCGTATGTGTACAGATAGACAGTCAGACAGACAGGTAGGTAGATTAAGCATATGAATGGGTCCACATGACATTTCCTGAAGCACCCAGTCCATATATAGCTGTATAAGTATAATTTATAATATACAATATAATATAATCTATAATATACAATATAATATACATATGTATAGTTTACTCAGCAAATTTCACACTGCTCACAGTTACACTTCCTTTCACTGGGTGAAACACACAGAGAAGGAAGATATAAACATTGAGCTTAATCCTCAAAGAATACTGAAATGTTCAAGTACAAAGACTGATCCTCAGCACAGCAGGAACACCAGAAAATCAATGGGGAAGTCATAGAATCTCATCAAGTTCAGCCAGTGAAAACGATAACACAGAAGGCACAACCAACACTAATCAGCTCCATAAATGCCCAGCAAATGAGTTTAGTGATACCATGAAGAGGTTGTTTAGCAAATTCAAACTGATGAGAAGGTAGTTAACAAAGTACACAGTTAAGGTGATAAAACTATAAGCAGAATTGACAGAAATGAATAGCATCAAAGTGATATATAAGACTCAATAGAAGCTCTGAGGAGCAGATAAATGATAGGTTTTAGGGAAATGTTAATATAGGGAGACTATTTATTTTTTGGTTAATTTGTAAAATTAAGCATAAGTGAGGTAAGACTGCTATAGGGTTCCATGTAGGTTGGGCTTAGGGTCAGGGTTAGGTTTGTTTAGGTTTACCATTTAAGTTTTGTTGTGTCAAACATTGATAATGAAAGATATAAGGTTATTATTAAACTTTGTTAGGTTAGTCCTTGGTTAGGATAAGGTTAGTATAGGGTTGGGTTATGATGAACAGGAGAGCTAAGTTTGGGTGTGCTTTATGAAAGGATTAGGGGCTAGGCTCTCTACATTCAGAGTTAACATTTTACAATAAGTTTAGGGAATTGTTAAACTGAGGCTAATTGGTAGCTTTAGGCATAGATTTGGTAAAGCTAAATAGGACAGGGTTAAGGGTAGGTATAGGACTATTGTTAAGGTTTGAGATAAACTAAGGGTTTAGCTTTTGTATATTTTCAAAGTTAAAAGGCAATGCTTTGTATAAGGTTGTTAAATTGCTAATTGAAAGATTTGTAGCTTCGCGGGGGAAAGTATACATAGGGCTAGGGTTAGTATCTTTCTAAGGGTTAGGTTTAGGGTTTGGGTTAGCTTTCGATATATGGTTTAGGTTTAGCTTTTGAGTTGAAAGTGAAAGCTAGACATAGAGAAACTACTGAATTCTGGCTTATTGTTGGAATTAGACCTAGTCTAGAGTAAGGATAGCATATGGTTAGGTTTAGAGTTACAGTGGTTTTAGGATCAGTGTTAGGTTTATGGTTTGAGTTAGGTTTAGGAATTAAGCTTTGGTCTAATCTTGTAAATGACAATTAGGTAAAGGGCAATGTTATTTTTAGGGTAGTGGATAAGTTTAGATCTAGAATAGAGTAAGGTTAATATAGGGTTAGTGCTTGACTGGGCATTTAAATTAGGTGTGGGTTTATGTTTTACTATATTCAAAGCTAAATATTACTACACTGAGTAGGATATTCTTAAATTTTTTGATAATTGTACATTTAGGCTTTGCTAGTAAAAGGCTATTATAGGATTAAGGTTATAGTTAGCTTTAGGGTTCCTGTTAATAATAAGATACATACATGACTACAGTTTAGATTTAGGTGTTTTATAGTTAAAATTACCATTAACATAAAGATATTATAAAGTTTAGACCAATAAGTAGGTTTATTTTTGGATTATAAGGTTGATTTGACAAGGACAATGCCACTTCGCTGATGACATCGTTCTAATAACACCAAACAATAGCCAAGAGGCACAAATGCTGGCTGACTTCGACCAAGAATGTGGAAAGATAGGTCTACAGCTGAATCTAAAGAAAACTATGTTTATGAAAAATGAACTAGTTCCAGAGACCCCATTCACTCTCAATGAACAGACATCTCTGAATGCAGCAGTTATGTGTACCTAGGTCGAGAAGTCAACATGATGAACAACCTAAAACCTGAGCTGCGCAGGAGGAAGAGAGCAGCATGGAATGCCTTCAAAGGCATCGAAGAAATAGCTAAAGGACAAAGAACCTCGGCTCGGGCACATCTCTTTGACTCCACCGTTCTCTCTGCATTAACATACGCCTCAGATACCTGGGCCTACTAAAGCAGGGTGAGAATGCTATTCGGGTCTCCCAAAGAGGAATCAAAGAGCTATGCTTGGAATATCACACCTCACTCAAGTGAGAGAAGGAATCTGAGTTCTAACCTCCGTCACTGTTCCAGAGTCAGGGATGCTGCTTGTTTGCCAAGGCATTGAAACTCAGATGGGCTGGATATATAATGTGATTTAGAGAGGGACTGTGATTTAGAGATAACGGACTAGATCCATTACTGACTGGATCCCACAAAACGTCAAAATATCATGTGGCCGCCACCTACAAGTTGGTCAGACTTCTTCGTCAAGACCTTGAATGAACGATTTGAGGCTCTTCATATTCCTGGAGCAACCAGATGCCATTGAGCTACACTGATACGTGATAGGGTAAAATGGAAATGTTACTGGTGCCAGCTCAAGCAAATTGATGAATAACGGAATGTCAAGTGATCAAGTGAAGGTTGATATTGGTTTAGGTTGCTGTTAATATAATTGTTTAACTTAGATTTATGTAGTTATGCCCAATCCTGAAAATAAAATATAGGCATATGGATACTGTTAAATATAACTGGCAGCCTTTGCCCTCGATTAGAGCTGGAATGAACATTTAGATTTTAAAATAGATTTAGGCTTAGAAGAAGGACGTAGGTTTTTCATATAGTTTAGGGTTAGCATTAGTCTTAGATTTTATTTTTTGGCTATGTATTTGGTCTACTCTTGGATATAAGAGGTATTTTGGATTAGGTTTCTCTTAGAGTAGGATGCATCTTAGAATTAGGATATAGGATTGGCCATTTTTAAGTTGAAAATCAAATATAAGTATGTAGAGATAGCAAAATTAGACTTATAGATAGGTTCTGGCCTAGGTTAGATTAAGTTTGATATAGCATTCATATTAGGGGTAGAGTTAGATTTAGGGGTAGGGGTGGTGATTAGAGTTAGAATGTGTAGGTTTAGGTTTGGCCATATTGGGAGTTGAACATTGAGTTAGGTTTAGAATGATTATAATTTATGTTCAAATCTATAGAAGATAGTAAACTAGCATAAACCCCAAAGCACATGACTTAAAAAAAATAATCACTTATTACTCTTCAGTTCCTGTAGGTTATGAGCTGAACAGGGAACTTTTTTTTTTTTTTTTTTTTTGCTTTTTGGGTCACACCCGGCGATGCTCAGGGGTTTCTCCTAGTTCTGCACTCAGGAATTACTCCTGGCGGTGCTCCGGGGACCATATGTGATGCTGGGAACGAGCGTGCAAGGCAAACGCCCTACCCGCTGGGCTATCGCTTCAGCCCCCTGAACATGGAACTTTGGCATAGCATTTCTCCATTTTATGATGCTGGTGGCTTCTTTTATAGAACTAAAATGTTTTAGAAGAATTATTTGGATCCTCCTTCAGCCACAATTTTGATATTTGCTCTTGGAGTCCATTGATAGTTTGCTAAGGCTGATGACCAAACATGTAAAACATGATCTCTGAGATTTTTCCACGAACAGACTGGGCTCCAAAGCCAAATGTCCTAAAAGAAAACAGTCTGGCAGAATCATTTCTTTTCATGACCTAGGCTCATTAGTTACACAGCATCATTTTTACTTGTCGCATTGATTATACTTCACCCTATTGTCCCAGATTTCAATAATAACAGACTTAATTGCATTTCAAGAGTTTCTTTGGTTTTATGAGAAAGATGAGACAGTAGCCTAGTTCTCAAGAATTTCCTGAGGCAATGGATAATACCTTTGGTTTTTACTCTGGAAGGGAGCTCTATGATTATTCTCTAGATCTTCTCAGATTCTTTGAAAACATCTATTCACCTCAATAAATCATTATTGTTTGAAGATTGAATTGTCGTGCTTTTTAAAAATTGCTTTATAAGATGCTATGTTCTTTTTGTTTGTTTTTTTTTGTCTTGTTGTTTTGTTCTGTTTTGCCTTGTTCTGCTTGTTTTGTTTTGTTTTGTATCAGCAGGGCTGTGCCCACACTTGGCCATGCTCAGGACTTACCCCTGGCTCTGTGCTCAGAGATTACTCCTGGCAGTGCTCAGGTGACTGTATAGGTTGTTAGAGATGAACCCAGGTTGGCCTTGTGCAAGGCAAACACCTACCCCCTGTACTATCACTCTAGCTCAAGATACTATGTTTAAGGGTAAAAATTTCACACCTCTTCAGAATGTGCAGTATTGCACCATACCCACTACCAAAGCTCCAAGGCCTTTCCTCCATCTATTGGCCCCCTTCACCCTTTCTTCCTTCTTCATCTCCAGAAACCAAACTTCTGTGGACACAGTCCAAGGCTTTGTTTTTGTCTTGTTTTTATCTATTCCCTTAATTTATTTGTAAGGCAAAGTTTAACCTTCATAATACATCAAAGCAAACTAATGTCCGCTGTCAGTCTTTATCTTTTACTTTCTAGCCAATGCTTAATTTTAGATTATGGCAATTAAAAAATTATGAAGAAAGCAGGCCCATACCAATTACTATTAGAGGTTAGTGACTCAGCTAAAAATGGTTGCATTTTGAATTGATATATATAAATCCTTCTTTTATTTTGCATCTGAACTTTCTATTGTGTATTTTTCTACTTTATTTTCTTTTTTAAGTTTCTTCTTACTTTTTTGTCTATTCCTTTAGAGTAAGTCCATGAAAGTAATACTTGTATTGATGTGGGTCCTTCAAATTTGTCCCTGGAAATGAAAGAAAAAATTATGCTTTTAATGATCAAAAAACTGGAACTAGCTATTCAAGATTCTAGATTTATTGAAATCATTGACTTTTTAATATGTAAATATTTTTAAAATGTATTGAACACAGAGAAGCCCAATTGCATTGTAAAGTACTTGCGTCTTTGAACTGAGTATAGTTTTGGTATTTAATTCAAAGTCACTTTTTGTCCTGTTTGTGTATTATGCTATCTTAAGAATTTATAAAAGGATACATTTTCTTACTAATAATGCTTCTTTTTAATACTTTTTTAATCATAGTTGATTCTCTGATGTATTCAAAAAATAGGAAGGAATTAAATGAAAAGAAAACATATAATTAAAAGAAAAAACTATATGATGTGTCGGAGAGAGAGAAGTGGGAACAGTGCTTGCCTTTCACGTGACCAACCGGATTTCAGTCTCTGGCTACCATTATGGTAAGCTGAGGAGTGCCACAAGTAATTCCTGAGCAGAGCTGGGTATAGCCCTACCAAAATATTTTTA
Source organism: Cryptotis parvus (assembly GCA_021461705.1). Taxonomy (NCBI): domain Eukaryota; kingdom Metazoa; phylum Chordata; class Mammalia; order Eulipotyphla; family Soricidae; genus Cryptotis; species Cryptotis parvus. The sequence goes on along the minus strand of JAJIBD010006299.1, from coordinate 36,960 downwards.
ATTAATTTTTTAATTATACATTTATAAATAAATTGCCTTGAGAGTCCTTTTCAAAGCAATTTGTTAAGCAGTTATATTTTCTGTGTGCTAAAAATTGTAATTTCTGAAATGAGAACATCATGTATCTTTGTTCCTTATGGTGTCCATAGCCAATTGTGTATTTTGGCAGTATTTAAATAATATTTTATTTTTCACACATATAAAAGTAACACGAGATGGAAACTTGTCCTGGTTGATATTTTTGCCTTTTTGATGTCAAAGCTACTAGTGAGTTATTTAAAAGGCAACAGTAAATTTTCACAGCCACAAAGGTGGTAAAATTCAGGCTGCAGGATATTTGTGTTTTCAGGACACACATCACATCTGTGTGTCAGCTGTGTAAAAATATTCTCACTTTCTTATGAATTTCTTATGATTCTCACTTTCTTATGAATTTTCTTTCTCCATTTACTAACAATACTGCTTCTCTTCTAAAAGCATTCACCAACAATGCAGGGAAACAAAGATAATCAATGAGTTTAACAATTCTAAATATATCTACTCCTTTATTTCTTTTGGGAGATGTTGAAAAAATAAATGGAATCTAATAAGTTTGGAAAATTGAATGGTTTTCAAGAAATGGTTCTTTAGGTAAAAACAACAGTGAAGCAGAATGAAAATCTTGAAAATCAGAGGATTTGACTGGGTTTATTTTCTCTTATAAAAAACAAAACTCATAGAAAGTTCAACTAAAGTCACATTTTCCCTATAGAGATAACTATTTAAGGAACCTTGAAGCAATTTGGAAGATATTTCTCCCATAATTGATTTTCCTAAGAGTTTTATGGAAATGTTACCCTTCTGAAACTGAGGTATATGCGTTTTTTTCCCAATTGTTTATGTACATTGGACATGTGTGAGTGATTGTGTATACATATGATATGTATATATTGTATATATATGATACATTTATTTTTAATCAGGATAATCAGAGAGCGGAAAATGAACAACTTATGTTGCTCTCTCTTTCTCTGTTCCTAAACCCTATCAAAACATCCTTCTTTGCTGAGTCTTCAAACATTGGCAAATTACTTAGCAACAAGAACATATATTTGGGGTGTACTTTTTAGTTACCACATCAGTGTCAGGGATAAGAAATATTATCAGGTATGTACCTTCCAAAAATACCACACTATCAAAAAAAATAATATTGCATCAAGTAGGTCAACCATTCATTAATGTCTGGGGTAGCAGCAGTCACAGACTAATGTCAAGAAAAAGCGAGTCTGGCACAGCATAGAGAAAAGCACTTTGTCTACAGCAGACCAAACAGTAAGGTTTGGAATTGGAAAAGGAAATTTCTTTCTTTGTGGGGTTTTTAAAGATCTTTAAGGATTCATTCATTACACAAATATTTGCTAACTGTCTGCTACCTTAAAGACAACAGGTTTGGGACAGAAGGCAAAATGAGATTTGTTTAATCAACATCAAGTTTCATTTATATTAGATGGATAGAGCTTAGTGTCTGTATTAAGCATTGTACCTATAATGAACAATATGGTTAGTTAAGACTTAAAAATTGTAAATAGGAGGGATCTGGATGAGAGTACAATAGGTAGGGAGTTTGCCTTGCATGAGGTCTACCTGGGTTACATCCCCTGCACTCCATATGAGCCCAGAACCTGCTAGAAGTGATCCCTGAGCACAAAGCCAGGAGTAAACCCTGAGGTACTACTGGGTTTGTCTCCCAAACAAACCAAAAAGAGACCAAAAGATTATTAAGAGAATAGATCTTATATGAAGTATTTTTACCATTAAAAAATGCAAGCATAATAACACAAAACTCAAAAGAAACATAAGGAAAATTAAGAAAAGTCTTGAAAATTTCTAACACCTTGATTGTGGGAATCATATTATGATTATTTTCACATACTCAAACTCAACAAATGATACATTTTAAGGGCTTGCAGTTCTTTGAATGTCAATAATACATTAATCAGTCTGTTACACATTGAGAAAATATAAAAGGCACATTCTGGGCATTAAGATATAACACTAAAAACAGGTCTGTTTACACGAGTCTTACTTTCTGTCTGGGAGGAGAAAATAAACACAAAAGAATATCAGTTATTAATATGCTACGATTAAACTCAACATACCTAAAGTTCAAAGTTTATCTAAATCACCATCTCAAACATTGCCACTTAAAAATGACTTTGAGAAGCTGTCATAGGAGTAAATTAAGCCAAATACTACACAAATAAATTCAAAGTTATATGTGTGCCCCTTTGAGGTTATCTTATGTGGAACATCTAATAGTAATGTAGCAGTAATGTAGGGTAAATTTGATCAATTATTGGTACTATTAGTGTGACGCTACAATTAGAGAACTATAAGGTGATATGTAGATTGTCTAATGATTGATGTGTTATAAACCAACTTATTCAAATTTTCTACAATGAAGAGGTTTTAGTTGAAATCACAAAAGTTTCTACACTCTTTTCCCTTAGTCAATTTTATAAGAATTCTTAGGTCATCCTATAATAAATATTGTGTTGTAGTAGAGCCAGATGTTGCCATGAAAGAGGCCCATATCTATCTTCGACTAAGGCTCTTTTTGTAGAGTGATCACTATTGCTCTCATTAATGTTATTTTACTTACAGAAAAAAAATGCCCAATGTTGGAATATATTTCTTTTATCATAAAGTGATAAAAAACATTGTAATTGGCTCTCTTGTGAAACTTATATTCAGTCTTCCCACCCATGGACAATTATCATGCGCTGTATTATGATATCAGATTTGAACAATAACAATTGGTGGGCTTATTTAAAATTCCTGAGAAATAAAAAAAGCAACACAATACACCATTCTATGGGCAGTCTTTTGTATAAGCTGATGTCTCTGGTAGTATTTAGAGACTTGGGATACTGCTCCTGTGGACCCCCTTTCCATAAATACATGATATGTCAACTGTGTTATATTCCCTGTGGGTCTCATTGTCACGGTGAACTGCATCAGGGAGGGTGTTTCTCAAGATGAGGCTGTAAGAAGGAAAGGAATGGAAAGCATATGTATCTATAATAAATAAAAACATTTCAACTGAATCTGACATAGAGTAACCTTTAAAATATCAAATTTATTTGCTGTCCCACAGTAAATCACAGGGCCTCAAGTCAATGAGAAAATAATTTAGTTGGAAGGAAGAGTAAAAAAGATAAGGGGATATTAAGGAGACTCTTTAATGCTAGCAGAGTATGTGTAGTTGGTATATAAATGAATGGGTTTTTGATATTCAAGAATAACCTCAGGAGGGGCCGGAGCGATAGCCCAGCGGGTAGGGCATTTGCCTTGAACGTGGCTGGCCGGTGCAGGCCCGGGTTCGATCCCAAGCATCCCATATGGTCCCCAAGCACTGCCAGGAGTAATTCATGAGTGCAGAGCCAGGAGAAACCCCTGAGCATTGCCGGGTGAGACCCAAAAAGCAAAAAAAAAAAAAAAAGAATAACCTCAGGAGACAAGATTCCCTGAAGTTGAAGGACAACTTACTATAATGAATGTAGCCATCAAACTGGAAGTGAACAAATTTTTTCTCTTTCTTAATTTCCAAGGGTCAGCCTTCCTGGTGTTATATGAACTGGCAAACTTTCAGTTTTCAAATGAATGCTTAATAACACATATACAGTTGGTGTTCATAAATAACCTAACCAGAAAAAAAAAGAAAACATAAAACTTAGAAGCCAGAAGAGTCATTCCAATATTGAAAGATGAGTAAACAAATAATAGGAATGAGCTGAAGACATCTCCCCAAGTCACATAGAACTTTCTGGACATTCTCAAAGAGTCAACTCCTTGTCTTCTACAGGAAGGGGATACGATGCTTGCCAGTAAGACAACTTGCCATGCACTTTATGAGACCCCTGTTCCTTTCCAGAGGGTCCAGATCTGTGCTAAAAAGGCACAAGGGAAAGTAAATGGTTTGGAAAGAAAAGTTGTTGATGTCTCGTTTCCCCAAAGGTACTTCAAGCAGTAAATGAACACACACAACCTGTGTTTATTTTCTTTTAAATATATTTTTGAAAATATTATGAGATCCAAAATATGTGTTTTCAATTTTGCTTGCCATTCCCCGCCATGAGTGATGTATTTTATCCATATTCATAACCACGCACAAACTTTCTATTCATAGCTCACTTGTAGAAAAAAATTCTAGTGGGAAGAAGGAATTTCCTCGTGTGGTCCACATATGGTAATCCTTTACCAGAGGATTGGCTTCAGATCAATGTTTGCATTCCTCCAATGTCTCAGGTTAAATGTAAAGGAATGAGGTATTTGGGTCTTCCTTCAAAAAACTAACTGCATTTACATGTCCAAGGAGGATAGGACTATGTGTTCATAAGCTCTTGCTAGCTTCAGGAATGTCTAACCTGATTTCCTTTCATAAATATTTTCTTTTTAAAAAATAAAAAGAAGACCTTAGAAATATGCTAGTTTAAATTCAACACCGACTCTTCCAACACCAGCACTCTGCTGCAGTGGGAAACCAGCACAGCTGTCTTGATTCCCTGGCACAGGAAGTGAAGGGTAGCCCCTCTGCCCTACGCTTCATCCTCAGTGTGAGGGAAAGTCATGCCCTCTGGGGTTTCTTCTGGGTGGTAGAGGTAGAATTTTAGGTGGTAACCCAGTGTGTGTGCACAGCTTGGAGAGGAAACATGTTTACTAAGAGATGACTTCAAAGCTGTCTCATGAGGAAAGTATCTGTCCCCATGTCTACCTTTGCTCCCAAGAACAGGCTTTTAGTTCAAGTTAGAAAACTTGCTTGGATCCCCCTTTTGAGTGACAGAGCCAGTTTATTTCCTCTGCACATTGCTGAGGTGACAGTGGCTAATCACCGCCTCCTTCTGGTGCCCAAGTTTCAAAGTTACCTTGCAATGCATGCTTGTGGCCTGCTGTGTGAGGCGTTCAAGCCTTTGAAGAATGAGCAAAACTGTCCCCTGGATTTAGTGAGCCCAGGACATTTCAATTTTCAAAGTTCTTTATCCAGCCATATCTTCCACTTGGCCTGCATTCCTAGGAGTTCCAGTGAACTCAAACTCAAAGGCTATGAAAATATATACAGGATAAAGGGGGAGAAAGGGCGTGAATTGTTCCCTTGAGCTGCAAAACCATAACTTTCTCTAGTTTCTTATTCCTGCCTTTCCTTACTTGGCAGTCCCATTGCAAGTAAGATAGCTACTTACTTCCTTTGAGTTTCCTTTACTGGAAATGAAGGCTCCACTGCCTGGAGGAACAGAGAAAACAGTGATAAGTCTAAATCTACCAGGAAACAGCCAAAGTAGCCCCCTTTTTTCCTTCCCCCATTTGATAGGCGACATACCTCTGAAGAGAAAGAACAGAATTTGGGCTTTTTGATGATAAAATTCTCAGATACAACTCTCAGGTTTCTCACAATGTAACTCAGAAAGATTCTGTTTTTACTATTAAACTTGGATTCATTCATGTAGAGTTGTTGCAATCGTTGTTTTTGTGGTTTCTAAACTTACTAGCATAAAGCTAATAACATAGACCCATGCCAGCTGTGTCAACAGAGGCCAAGAATTTATTGAATGGTCAATTGATTGATGATATTTCATAACTCTTTATAGATGAGGTGTTATTAATTATGATAAACAACAGGTTTTAATGAATAATCTGCATTCTATATATATCAAGGACAACTACATCGAAACCCACATATTAAAAAACCAGTGTACATACTGGTGTAGGGATGGGTGTTGGAACATAGCATAATTGAAACCCAATCATGAACAACTTGGTAACTGCATTCTCACAGTGATTCGGTTAAAAAATTTAATTAAATTAAAAAATTAAAAATAAGGTAGGGCTGAGGATATGGTTCAAAGGGGTAGAGATTGATGAAAGTGTCCTCCAGCAAGCCACTTATGATTCTTATAATTATTTTTTGTTTTGTTTGGGGGCTTGATCCTGGGGCTCGATACCATATCTAGTGGTACACAGGGCTTGATCCTGGTCCTTCCCTTATAGATCATTTGCAACCATCTGGAGTACTGGGGCCAAAACTTGGCCTGCCATATGCAAATCAAGTACCCTATCTGTTGTCCAATCTCTCTATACCAAGCCCTGTGTCCCTATAATTTATTTTTGACTTTTTGAGTCACACTTGGTGATGATCAGGGGTTACTCCTGGCTCTGCACTCAGGAATAACTCATGGCAGTGCTTGGGGGGACCATATGAGATGCCGGGATTGGATGCAGGTCAGCCACATGCAAGGCAAACACCCTATCTATTGTACTATCACTTCTGTCTTTCCCCTATAATTTTTTTTTAAAAAATAAAAACTTATTTTGGTATCTTTTTCTAGAAAAAAGTTTGAACTCTGTTTACTCATCAAAAATGTATACTCAGTCATGAATGAACACATTTTTCTGTGAGGTTTTTGATAAGTAAAATATGTAAGCCAGAATGATAGAGATTTCTTCTTTGTCAGGCAATACAGATAATTAAGTAAAAAACATAATACAATTCCATAAATGTTATTGTGTGATATGCTTAAGGAAACATAAGAGAAGATCCATAAATACATATATGTATATTACATGTGTGTTTTATATTAGGAAAAGGGTTATCAGGAAAATTTCTTCATGAAGAGATTTTTGGTTGACTCTTTACTAATAGATATGATTTAACTGGCTTTGGTCGGGCTGATAGGAAAAGGGAATTCTAGCATGAGCAGAGATATGAATATTAAAGATTCTTAAATCTTTGAAGATTCCACAGTGAATCAAGATGGGAGTATCATATGTATTTTATTGATTAGTAATTAAAGTGGAATAATTAGATAGAGGAGTGGTTTATAAAATCTTTGATGATGCACTGGAGAATTTGTAAGAATTCTGACATCATAATCTTTTGAGAAAAGCCAATCCAATACACTATTAGGAGAGTTATCGCTTAGATCACACTGAGAGAAACACCAAATACTGATTAAGAAGAGAGGGACATAACTGTTTTCAGAGCACTTACATTCCAAAGAAAGATCTCTAAATCACAGAAGAAACAATACTCTGTAAAGTTCTGTGCCCAACTTTAAAAGAGTGTCAAGAATTGGGGGTGGGGGAGTCAGATTTTATTTGACTTACAAAGTAAATAATTTAGTCTGTCATAGTTTGATGAATGCTAATAGTAGACACAAATCTGTTGGGTCAGAAAAAGCTTTATTATTCACAGGACAAAAAGTAACCTGAGAGTGTTCTTTATTTGTGTCAGTACACTGAACCTTCAATTTCACATGGTGATACAAAGAATGACCATATAACTGCTGTACACACAGTAAGTTACATTCCAGGAAAACAATCATGAGTTATGGGAATTCAATATTATTATCATAAGAATTAATCATGTTTACCTTTCTATGAGAGGACTCACTCTGTTCATCTACCAGGACTGTAAGAAAATCAGAATTTTACTAGGGATACATTTCAATGTTAGTGTTTGCTCTTGTGCAGTGCACTAAGTTCCACACCTATGATCAGAAAACAAAATTAAAAAATTAAAAAAAAAATAATTGTTCCAGAGGGGATACTACTGGTATCTTCAAAGACTCTCCATTCTACAAACATTCTTGAGAAGATTATCTGGAGAAACTCTAAGGTGTAGTTGGGAGATTATAGCTACATAAGACAATCATGGGGAAATGTGCCATAACTAGATACACACAAGGAAAAGAAAGAAAGTGAACTGGTTTCCAGCTCTGAGGAATAAAACAGTAGGTGAAAAACTTCAAGAGAAGCAGAGGATATGGCCTTGTCTCATACAGTTCAAAAACTGAGATATTAAAGAACATAAAAAATAATTTCCAATATCACAATGTAGAAATATCGATTATATGAGACAATCGATGATAGAAGTGACAACATGGCAGCAATGCAACAAGTGCTGGAGCTGGAGCAGGGATGGCAGCTCTCGGAGGTCTGAGCAGAAGATGAGGCCAGAAACTTTCTGAGTGAGTGAATGTGGGGACCCCATGGCTCAGGAGAGCATCATTAAATGATGAGTGGGCCACCTTAGGATGGTGGAAATGCGACCCCCAGTTAGTAGAGACCTCACAGCTCTCAGTGCTATGCATGATAAAGGAAATTTCAATCTGTCTGAAAGGGGCATGTTGGGTCCAACTTGATACCGCTGTGGTGTAAGGGTCCTGAGGCAACAAAGGCACTTTGGTTCCTGGCGATTCACTGCCAGTGGGGTGGCCCCATCACCACTCCCTCCCTGGACCATCCTGGATGCATGCAGCATGCAATGGAAGAAAACTTCCCTGAACATCAACTATCTAGACACCCAGGTTGGGGCATGAGATTCCTGTCTACACTCTGCTGGACTAGGTCTCCAGCCTGCCCAAACTTCCCATATGGTGAAAAGTAGCAGCCCCAGCTCCATGCAGCAACCATTGCTCAGGGGTTCAGTGGGTGTGGCAACACCAACCAGTCAACCTGAATGGGCAGGGCAAGTGTACCAGCAGCCAGAAATGCCCTTAAGCTTCCTGATACCACAAAATCATCACTGTGCATCTGACCAGTCTCCAAAAACTCTGAACCAGTGTCCTGAGAAGTTAATATCTGAGAGCCATGCCCACAACACCAGTTCTGTCTCCAACATAGAAGCTCACTTACTGGTCAAACCCCAAAAACCCCTAAGTTAACCTCAAAGGAGAACAGAAGCCACTTTTAAGCTGGTTAATAACTGGCCATAATCCAGAGACTCAAGCCAGAGTGATAGTTCAGTGGGTAGGGCATTTGCCTTGTATGCGCCTGGCCCAGGTTCAATTTCCCGGCATTCCACATGCCCCCCAAGAACAGCCAAGAGTAATTCCTGGGTGCAGAGCCAGGAGAAAAAGACAATTGTTCACTCTAAGTTCACAAAAATTTCAGAGTTGTCTATATTTTGTTGTTAAATTTCCTTAGCCCAGAATAGCCCTTTATGGAAGAAATTCAAAACTGCTGCCAAATTTGAATCATTATTCAATTTGAATATTGTGATATGACACTTATCCTTGGGTGTTCTATGGGCAATCAGGGAGGTTAAAAAAATGATCATAGCAACAGAATTCTAAATTTTTAGTTACAATCATTCATTATTATAATAACCATACATTCTTCTCTATGTTGTATCTATGGAGTGTTTATTAATCTGCAAATTTGTCTTTCTCCTCAGTTTTATTGTCATATAAACTATAAATAAAGTTATGTATTCAAAAGGACTATAGCTCTCCATATCTTTTACCTTGTACCTATACAATAAGTCAAATTACATTTAGAAATTAAGTAGAATGATTCAAGAAGTTTCTCCAAGCAAGATTTAGAAAACTATTATGTACCTTTAATAGTTTAATCTTATATGAACATAATCTTCAATACCAAATAATCAAACCACTCATCCATTTTTTCCTTTTAAAGGTTATTAATTACTTTGACTATTTAATGGAACACTAAGCTATTTTGTAGCGAAAATAGTGATGTTACTCTATTGATATACAGATAAAGTATAAATAGTTTCTTTCAATTTTACCAGCTTAACTAGCTTTTGTTTTTCTGCTAGTCTTTATTAAGGATATAATCTACTACATATGTCAATGTTTTCTAGTTGCCATAGCCTACCTATGCTACAAGACTTAGGGTTACTTTAAGCATTACAACATTGTAAAATCACTTTGTATTCCACCCATCGGCTTAAATTCAGATATTCAAGGTCATATGTTTTATCATAAAATGAAATGGTGATTTTTAAATGACATAAAAGCAGATTCAAATATGTAAGTAGCTAATCAGGATGATTTGGTGCTGGATTATGGAGATATGCCAAGACTTTGCTAAATTATTTTAAAAATTTAAAAGTCATTGCATATGTAAAAGTTGATATAACAAAACACCACAAGCTAAAGAAGATTTAAAGAAGATAAATTTATGATTTATAGTTCCAAAGACTAATTCAAAATCGACATCTGATTCTCTGAGGGCAATGTGGCAGAATCTGAACTATCTCTCTCTCTTTTGTGATGATTTGAGGGAAACTTTTGCAATTACTTGGCTTATAGGAGTAAGATATGTCTTAGGAGACATATCACTCCTATTTCCTTATTTATACCTTGATATAGATGAATTTCTCTATGTGTGTGTTCCTGTTATCAAATTCCCTCTTATGATAAGGAATCTATCTTACAAAATTAAAACTCACTCTGATGACTTTATTTTATCTTGATTTCATCTGCAAAGACCCAATTTTTAAAAAACGATAACATTCTAAGGTACTGGAAATTAGGATTTCAACATATGAGACTTTGGGATATATAACTCAATCAATTACAGCTACTACAATACCCAATGCTCCACTTCAGCTATCAGACTTCTTTTGATAAAACAAGTAAACAAGCAAAAAGTTCAAGTCTTATTGACAGAACTTATGAGTTTAAATCATTTAAATCATTTAAACAGATTTGACAGAAATGATAAGTTTAAATGATTTAAACTACTAAGTTCTGTCAATCATTTAAATTGACAGAACTTATGAGTTTAAATCATTTAAACTTATCATTTAAATCTTTTAAATGATATGGGTTAGCTGATGAGGAAAAAAAAACACTCCAGTGGATTTGGTTGCTGAAACAATTTACATCTTTTTCTTTATAATGTAGAAAATATCATGGATTTTTGATATATAAGTAAGAAATAAAATTTCAACTGGTGTACAAGCATAATTTGGTACATTATCACACTTACCTTCTATCTAGAATTTAAAACAACAAAAAAACACATACTATATTGTGTGTTTAATTTTGTACCATAATTACCACAATTCTTCTGAACACATACCATATAAGTATAATTTTATACTTATAAGTGCTTATAAGTATAATTTTACTTTTAAAACATATAATAGACTTCCTAAGCTCTTTCTATTGGTTCAGAAAGAGTTTTGTAAAAGGAAATGTTTAATAAGGGAATTCAAATTGGAAACAAAGTAAAACTATTATTCTAGAATACATAGTAATTCACATAAAAGCTTTAGACTCAAAAGTAATATACTAGAAAAATTATAAAGCAAAATAATAAAGTGGCAGGGCTCAATATCAATATTCAAAAATCTTTTACTCATGGTATTATCATTCCTACCCCATAAGTCACAAAATACCTGGGAATAAACTCACCAAAAAATGGGTGAAAAACTTACATGCATTGAAAACTATAAGATGTCGATAAAAGAAAGGCCAAAAAATGAAGAGAGATCATGGACTGGAATAATTAATATTAATAAATGTCCAGATTTCCTAAAATAATTTATAAACTCAATGTAATCCCTATCAAACTCTCAATGGAATTTTTCACAGATATAAAACAAATAATTCTAAAGTTTATATTGAGTCACATGAGACCAAAACTTTTTTTCAACCCTGAGACAAAACAGGAAAACTGGTAACATAATTTGGGGCATCAGAGTATATCATAGTACAATAATAATCAAATTAGTATGTTGATATTAGAGCCAAACAGATGCATAGATCAATGGAATGGGTTTTAAAACCAGTAAGAATTATAGACCTCATTCCCATAATCTAAAGGAATGGTCTAACGTTCTTTGTGTTCCTGGAGAGAGCAGATGCCCTTGGGCTACACTAACACTCAATAGGACATATGGAAATGTTACTGGTGCCCCACTCGCTGGAGCAACTCAATGAACAATGGGAAAACAAGAGACAAGTGACAAATGACCCAGAATTAAAATCACATTTAAGTATAAATTTGTGACAATAAAGCCAAGAACATGTTATGGAAAAGGAAAATCCTCATCAACCAAAGGTTTGGGAAAATTGGACAGTCATATACAAATGAGTTAAATGAAATATCTGCTTAAAATAATATATAAAAACTACTTCAAAATAGAAACTCAGAATACTTAGAAGAATATAGAGATGACAAATTCCTGGACTTTAACCTCTAAAATGGATTTAGATACTCAACTCAATGTCAAGAGGAACAAAAACAAATGTAAAATGATGCATCTACATTAAATAAAGAAGCTTTAACATAGTAGAAGACACTATCACAAAAACAAATATTAACCCTACAAATTGAGAAAAAGATTTGTGTATCATACATCTGACAAAGGGTGACTCTCCAAAATATGTAAAGAACTTGCTTAACTAGAATAATCAGGTAGGGTGAAGCTGAACAGAGGGGTCGTACACTGGACCAGGCAGCATTGGAGACAAGACCGGAACATCGTCCATGGGGGGCAGAAATCCCTGGACATCTCGGGGAGGGACTGGAATCATCTGCCTTTTCTGCATCGTAAATTAACTTCACTTCATCTGAGTTTTATACTGTGAATGCCTGATCAAGTGCTTGTGTCTGAGGGTCGCAATTTCCCTAGAATAATGACAGCATAAGCAAATAGCCTGATCCAAAAACTGGACAAAAAAATACCCAAATAGTAAGCACATTGCAACAAAGATACACAGAGGATCTATGAGAAATTTTTAAAAAGGCTTGCAGCATTATTTAGTAATAGAGAAATGCAAATCAAAACAGCAACAGCTATGAGATATCATCTCACACCTGTGAGACTATTCTATAGCAAAAAGACTTGAAGTAACAAGTTTTGGCAAGGGCATAGAGGAAAAGGAACTCAGGTACTGCATGGGTGGGAATGTAAATTAAAGTGGCCTTTATGCTGAAACAGCATGGAAAGCCACGGTGCTGCTGAAACACTATCTGCATGAAACCCTGTCATTAATAAATCACAGTGCCTCATATAAAATGAAATCAACAATACATTTAAAACACCATGAAGATGCTTTATAAAGCTAAAAATGGTGATCCTAGGAGCGTGTGTCACAAGTGGGAAAGAGACATGTCATGCCTGTTCAAGTGCTTGTGTCTGAGGGTCGCAATTTCCCTGAAACATCACTACATGTGACCCAGGTAGTGACTGAAAACTGCCAGAGATATATCTATTGCTCTGCACACTACTAGGTGTGGCCCCCCACAACTAACAAATGAAAATACTGAAATTGAAAATACACAATCAAGTGATACCACTCCTATGAATTTATCTGAAGGATATAAGAACACTAATTAAAACTAAATTTGTACCCTTGTATTCATAGTAGGATTATGCACAGTATCCAGAATATGGAATCAATCTAAGTATCTACTGACAGAAGACTGGTTAAAGGTAAATGTGTGTATACACTATATATACACACATACACAAAATTTCATATTTTAATATATAAAACAAATTAATTAAATATAAAAATACATGCATATTGATTAAGAGTATAGAAATAGTATATAGTATATCACTTGATCACTTGAATCCCGTTATTCATCGATTTGCTCGAGCAGGCGCCAGTAACATTTCCATTGGACCCTATCACGTGCCAATGCAGCCCAATGGCATCTGGTTGATTCAGGAATATGAAGAGCCTCAAACCGTTCCTTCAGGGTCTTTACAAGGAAGTCTGACCATCTTGTAGGTGGGCGGCCACGTGATCTTTTGATATCCCGTGGGATCCAGTCGGTAATGGCTCTAGTCCAGCGGTTTTCTCCAAATCGCATTACATGTCCAGCCCATGTGATTTTCGATGCCTTGGCAAACGAGACAGCATCCCTGATTCTGGGATAGCGACGGAGGTCAGAACTCTGGATTCCTTCTCTCACTTGAGTGAGGCGTGATATTCCAAGCATAGCTCGTTCGATTCCTCTCTGGGAGACACGGATAGCATTCTCATCCTGCTTTCGTAGGGCCCAGGTCTCTGAGGCATATGTTAATGCAGGGAGAACGGTGGAGTAAAAGAGATGTGCCCAGAGCCGGAGGTTCTTTGTCCTTTTAGCTATTTCTTCGATGCCTTTGAAGGCATTCCATGCAGCTCTCTTCCTCTTGCGCAGCTCAGGTTTTAGGTCGTTCATCATGTTGATTTCTCGACCTAGGTACACATAACTGCTGCATTCAGAGATGTTTGTTCCATTGAGAGTGAATGGGGCCTCTGGAACTAGTTCAGTTCTTCATGAACATAGTTTTGGCTTCAGACTCAGCTGTAGACCTATCTTTCCACATTCTCGGTCAAAGTCAGCCAGCATTTGTGCCGCTTGGCTAATGTTTGGTGTTATTAGAACGATGTCATCAGCGAAGCGGAGGTGGTGTAGTTGCCGACCATCTATCTTCACTCCCATTCCTTCCCATTCTAACTGTTGCATGATGTTCTCGAGGGTGGCGCTGAAGAGTTTTGGTGAAATGGTATCACCCTGCCGAACCCCTCTTTTCACATTAATGATCACTTCTTTGTAGAATGGTGAGATCCTGGTGGTGAATCCGTAATACAGCTCACGAAGGATCTTGATGTATTGGGTTTGAACACCCTGTTTGGCTAGGGCTTCGATGACTGCTTCAGTCTCCACAGAATCAAAGGCTTTCTGTAAATCAATGAACGTGAGACAGAGCGGCATCTTGTACTCCCTACAAACCTCAATGAGCTTGGTTACCATGTGGATGTGGTCGATTGTGCTGAATCCTTTCCGGAAGCCTGCTTGCTCGCATGGTTGTCCTTCATCTAGTGTTCTGCTAATCCTGTTCAGGATGACTCGTGTAAACAGCTTGTAGATGACAGACAACAGGCAGATGGGGCGATAGTTGCCGATGTCGTGAATGTCTCCCTTCTTGAACAGTAGAACTGTCCTGCTGGTTTTCCATTGGGAGGGCACCTTGCATTCGGACAGGTAGCGTGTGAAGAGCCGAGTTAGTGTATTGATGAGTACCGATGGCAGATTCTTCAGGTGTTCGGGTCTGACTTTGTCTGGGCCTGGTGCTGTTCCCTTCTTTACTGACGAGATGGCATGTCGGATTTCAGAAGGGAGAACTCTGGGAATGACATATCCATCCTGTGGAATTTGGTATGCGGGCAGGTGGATGTGGCTATCAAAGAAATTTGAGTAGAAGTCCTGGATAATCTTCTCCATTGCCTTTCTGGAAGATGTGATAGATCCATCAGGGCGTCGGAGGGCAGTCATCTTGGTCTTATAGTTGGCGAAGGACAGGCGGGCAGTGCGAATGCTTTTCCCGGCTTCTGCTGCATCTTCCAGTATTTCTGCTCTTCTGTCTTTGTGGTCTTCTTTTATCGCTTCTCTGCACTGTTTAGCAAGCTTGGATGTTAGCATTTGGTCTCCTGAGGCTTGCGCCTTGCCACGTTGGCGAATGAGCTCCAGAGTTTCTGAAGACAGGCGTTCTTTTGTGTCTTTCTCTCTCTCAGCATTCTTCACACAATCATGCAGGTGCTGAACCAGTCGGTTGTATTCTTCATCGATGTTGTCAATGATGGTATCTTCCCATGTTGCTGCAATGGTGCCAAAGAGTTCCCAGTTGGTGGTCGTTCTGGGAGTTCTCTTCTTAAACTTTGCAGCCTTTTCTCCCCTGTTGCGGGAAGTAGAATTTTGCACGAAGGAGACGGTGGTCTGATCCTGTTTGGGAGCGACAGCTACATCGGTCAGACAAAACCGTCGATTGAAGATGATGTGGTCTATTTCATTGTGGAACTGTCCGCCAGGAGATTCCCATGTCCAACGTTTCGCTTCAGCTTTCTGGAACTGTGAGTTCCCATGAATGGTCTTGGTGGACATGATGAACTTAGATATTCTCTCACCCTGTTCGTTCCATTCTAGGCCATGGGTTCCGATGTGGAGTTCTTCAGCCAATCTTCTTGGTCCTATCTTGGCATTAAAATCACCGACTATGATCTTGTAGAAGGTGTGATCTTTTTATAGAACTCCTCCAATTCCATGTAGAATTTCTCAATTTCATCTCCTTTGTATGTGGATGTTGGTGCGTAGACAATGAAGATAGAAATTGCTGGCAGTGAGGCCACATCTCTTCAAGTGTAATCATCCTATTCGGTTTGTAAGGCATTCAAATGAATCAATGTTGACGGCCATGTTCGTGTTGACAAGGACACCAACGCCACCTATGCCTCTTTTCGTCGCATGTTCCAAGGAACAATTCTTCTCTGGTGTCAAATACAGCATGATGCAACTGACGCCTCCTCGTCTCAGTCAGACCAATGATGTCGTACTTGATCTTTTTGCTTGCAGCATCAGTTCCTCAATATATGCTTCCGATGCCAGTGTACGTGCATTGAAAGTACAGACTGTAATTTTAGTCCTTCTTCATTTTGGCAGCCTAGGATGGCTATGAAATTTTGTCTGGCACTGCTTGTTTGCCTTTCTTACTGCTGCCGTATTAAGGGCTCTTTCGGGGTCAGGAAAATAAACATTTCTGTTACTGGATTTGGCATTTCGAACACGCCTTGGACAGCTTGCCAGGCTCTGCCATGCGGGCGCTATAGTCTCATTAATTTGTGGGACTCTCTCAGAGGGTGGGTTGAATATTTACGGTAATTTGGAGGTAATTTGCGCACAGCGGCCGCACGTGACGGGAAAGCTGGGTTCTGCTCTGCCTGGTGTACCTGTGTCTTAGTCTCAAGCATTCCCTGCGCTTGAAATACTCTCCTCTGAAGGGCGGGTCTCTGCGTGGTGGGTCCTTGTAGGGTGGGTTTCTGACAAGCCAGCCTGGAGACTGGATTAATCTGGGGCTGGAGACTGGATTAGTCTGCTGGGTGGAGATCTTACCTGCTGCAGAGTGTGGATTCTGAAGATGGCTGCCAGCAAGGTGTGGGGGGTTCCTCTGGGCTCCTCCGAGGCTCCATCGGGATGGTGGACTCGGGTCGGAAGTTGCTCCCATGGTCCATGGAATGCAGGGGGTTCAACGGGAAAGCTGGTTTCTGCTCTGCCGGGTGTACCTGTGTATATACTATTATATAGTATATAATGTAGTAAATATATATTCCATTAAGTGTATGTACATGATATACATAATAAATAGATATAGTGTATATAGTAAATATATATTTCATATAAATAGTCAATATATAGTATGTATAGTCATATGTAAAATTTTATTAAGTATATATATCCTACCCCTCAAGCCACACCTTGCAGGTATTGCTGTGGTGCCCCGCTGCATTGGCAGGCAGACAGGAGACAGGATTGTCTACACCCCCAGGGCTCTGCCCCATGTGCCCTGGATGGTGCATGGTCTGCCATAGAAAAAGACTGGGCCCTCTGGGATGAACCCAGAGCCACAGCAGAGCCTGGAAAGCTACCCGTGGTATATTCGATATGCCAAAAAAAATAACAATAATGGACTTCATTCCCAATGAATGGAGACATTACTGGTGCCCACTTGAGCAAATCGGCGAACAGGAAGACAGGTGACAAGTGACAAGTATATATATTTGTGTATATGTATATATACCCGACTCGGCGGGGAGGCCCGGACCACGGTAGACGAGAGCGAGCGCGGCAAACCCGCACCGGGCGGGCGGGGAAGCCGGCCGACCCTTCCCGCCTCGGAGCGGCCGGGAAGGACGGCTCCCACCGCCGCGACTGGACAGCTCACGGAGAGAGGTCGATTTGGAGGTGTTTAAAGAATATGCCTCCCCACGGCAAGCCTAAGCTGCTTGTGTTGTATTTGACAGCCAAATGCCAGTAACATATATTAGGTCTCCATGACCTAATATAATGATTAGGCTCTTTATGTTCCTGTAAGCCGATGCCCTTTTCTACTGGCATGAGACAGGACTATGGAGATATTACGGTGCCCGAGAAATAGATGATTAACGGGAAGATCGTGATCGGATGTGATATATATATATATATACATAGCATATACTATGCATATACTAAATGAAATGTCCTTGAGCTATTGTAAATGGTCAAATCATGTTGGCACATTAATAGATGGCACTTGTAGTCCTTGTGCTAAGTTAGGTAGTGAGAAGAAATTACCATATAGTTTTGTCATTATGTAGAATACAATTCTTCAAAGCAAATAACCTGGCAAAACAAAACAAAAATAACTCTTAGGTTTTGTTAAAAACTGTTGCATCCATTAGAAAGTAAGTGAAAGGGTGAGAGTGAATGATACAGGAAGGAATGATTGATATAGCAATATCATTTGATAGTGTGACTGTGCTGGAACTTTGGGTATAGGTAACTTTGGGTATAGGTATAGGTATGGTGAGGCATATATACTTAAATGTGAATCTGCATTCCCCAAATTTTATATTTTTAAAAATATGTAAAACAAGTGCATTAAATAATAAAATAATTAGTATGCATAATAAACATTTTATTATGGATACATCTTGTTGAACTCTCCCATATCATTGTCTAGGAACAGTTCTTTAATCATGGTAAAACCCAGTGTGAACACAGGAATATCTATCTCAAGAATAGAGAGATGGAAAAAAGAGGTTGGAATGATGAACTTGAAAGTGAAAAAATCCAAGTTGCTATATTAGAATACTATAGCTATACTATGGAGTGATGGGTGGTTTAAAAAAAGGAATTTACAAATTTAGTAACATAGAGAAAGTGAGCTCACTCCAAGAGAAATCATCTAGTCTTGTGGCAGATTGCTGATATTAGGTTTTAACTGCAACTGCTTGCTGGATTCCCAAGCATGATTTAGAGCAAGAATCATACAACATGAAACTTGCATTGCATCTATATCCATGAATACCATGATAGCTTGCATTAAATTACATATTCTATTAACTGGTGTACCATTACAGAAGACTTCATATAAAGTTCACAGAAGATAAACGACAATATGAGATGTAAAAGCGTCAGTTAGTGGAAATTAGTGGGGCCAGTAGAGTAGCGTCAAGACAGGAGAATTGTGTACATTGGAGTGGTTCTTAAAGGAGGAAAACTGTCCAAATGATTTAAAAATATAAAATGATGATTTGCAAGGTAGATTTTTATAAAATTTTCAACAATAATGCCTTGAAACTTGTAAATACTCTGTTGAATATAAAAGATATTATACAGGAATAAATGTGAAATATAAAAAAAAACCAAAAAATATGATATTCTACAACCCAAATCAAGAAAGTGTAAACAGAATGGTTCTTCATGTCAAATTCTGGTTATAAATCAGAAACATGTAAACATTATAACATAATTTCTCTTTATTATAGACATCATCTATTTCATACCCAGACAGATCTAACCAAGCACCTAGTTGTTCTCTTTTGTGTGACATCCACCCCCCCTTAAATGTAAGCAGAGGTAACACCAAAGTAATAGCTCCATAAAACTCAATTATAACTTACCCTTGTGTCTGTACCCCTATTGTAAAATGTACTTTACATTTGGGGAAACATTCTGCCCCCATATACTTTCTGTTTCTTTCCATTTTGTTTAGGTTTGATTTTAGAGTCCATTTTGCAGTGGTAGGTGGTGGGTTACGGTTTACAACCATTACAGTGCTCAGTGGTCATTCTCAGAAGTGCTATGGTCATTCTCAGAAATCTGGGCTTTCTGCTTTAAAAAAAATGTGTGATGCCCTTTGAGTTATCTCACCAGCCCTCATGTTCTTCCAATCATAATTCATAGCTGAAATGTCTTCATTTCTTGTCGACCTAGCAATCCAAACTCAATATGGTCAAAATAGGAATTACACTTCCTTTTTATTTTATTTTTACTTAAAAAAATGGGCCAAAATGGCATGTTCAGGGATTTTTTGGTTCTGTGTGGTAAGGTTACTCTTAGATGTGCTTTGGGGACAGACTACATGTAGTCCTTGGGCAGGAACACAGTCAACTGTATGCAAGGCAAGTGCCTTGCTCATAGTACTGTGTCTCTGGTGCCTGAATAACATTCATTAAGGGTAACCTTGAGAGGACACAGAGTTAATGTGAGACTTGTGTAATCCCATTTAATCCTCAAAACAACCCAAGAAGGAAAGTCTCTTGTTTCCTTTTTATGAGTCAAAGAAGATATAATTTGCCCAACATTAACTAAGAAATTATGAGGTTAGATTTGTAACTGAGGTTTGTTGCCTTTCTTCATAACTATAGATGCAAACTTCTATACCATGCTCCTCTCCTCTCTATTATTCTCTCACCCCTCCCCACCCACCAACCTCTTCTCTCAATAAATGTTCATATAGCAACAGGCATCTAATTTGTGCCTAATTTTCTGGCAAAAATGTGTTTGAAGCATTCAGTCTATGCTGTCTGAAAGGCCAATTTATTTTTGTCTGCCCTCTATTATACTCTGAGTTTCTTAAGACCCTGCAGCTTCTCTCTTTTCTTAATAGTATGTTATCATGAAAGTTATAGGAATGAATTTCTAGTAGGTACTACATCTTAACATGACAGCCTCCAGACACATCAAAGTTGCAGTAAAAGGTGATATTTTGTCTTCTCTTATAACTGAGTAGTATTCCATTGCTATGGTTTCTTCTTTTATTTATTTTTTTACAATTACAAAGATATACAATTAAAAGTTCATATTTGGGTTTTGGTCATACAGTGTTCCAGTACCCATCCCACCACCAGTGCCCATCTCCCACCACCAACGTCCCTGGTTCCCTCCCTCCTCCCCCAGCCCGCCTCCATGGCAGGTTCTTTATTTCTTTCCCTTTATCTCTCTTTCTCTTTTCCTTCCCCTCCAGACTATGGATTACAGAACATACATTAAAGGGTTGTCGTGTGTATCTTTTTGCCTTTATTTAATGCTCAGTTCTAGGTTGGTATTAGTACCCTCGACAATTGTTAGCACACTGTTCCATTTTCTGTCTTACCTAGCCTCTGACTCCCACAGGTTTGTGATAACTTCCACCTTTGACAAGACCTCCTGATATATGTTTCACTTGACCTTGGATATTGGTATCATAATATGTACATATATATTTATGTTATGCAAATAATGCAGTCATTCTGTATCTGTCTCTCTCCTTCTGGCTAACTGCACTCAGCATAATCTTCTCCATGTCCATCCATTGATAGGCAAATTTTATAACTTCATTTTTCCTAACAGCTGCATAGGATTCCATTGTGTAGATGTACCAAAGCTTCTTTATCCAGTCATCGATTTTCGGGCACTCTGGTTGCTTCCAGATTCTGGCAATTGTGAATAATGCTGCTATGAACATAAAAGTAGGGATGGTGTTTCCGCTGCGTATTTTTGGTTTCCCAGAGTAGATTCCCAGGAGTGGTATGGCTGGGTCAAATGGGAGTTCAATTTCTAGTCTTTGGAGGAATGTCCATATTGTTTTCCAGAAAGACTGTACCAGCCAGCATTCCCACCAACAATGGATGAGTGTCCCCTTTTCCCCACATCCACGCCAGCACTTGTTGTTCTTGCTCTTTTGAATATGTGCCAGTCTCTGTGGTGTAAAGTGATATCTCATTGTTGTTTTGATTTGCATCTCTCTGATGATTAGTGATGATGAGCATTTTTTCATATGTTTTTTGGCCATTCGAATTTCTTCCTTGCTGAAGTTTCTGTTCATTTCCATTCAACTGTCATAGAGCTTTAGGGTTGTTTCTAGACCTTGGCTATTGCAAATAACATTGCAAGGAACATGGATATGCATATATATGTTGTCAAATTAATATTTTTATTTTCTTGGGATTGAAAACTAAGGAATCAATGGTTCATATGTATTATATTTTTGAGAAACCTCCATTTTTTGTCACAGAGGATGAATAGATGACACCAACTGCGGTTGATGGTTGATGGACTTTTCATTCTCACCAGCATTGGTTGATTCTAAGCCTTTTCATATAAACCATTCACATAAGCCAAGTTGTGGGTGATAGTACCTTAAGGTCATATCATTTTGATTTCTATCTCCCTGATAATGATGATGATCACTTTTTCAAATGCCCGAATCAAACATTTTAGTTAAAATGCTAATGAATTAGATCCTTTTGGCATACTAGTGCTCATTTCCCCAACCTGAGACATCAGAGTGAGAGTGTGAAATAAGCAAAATGCTGATAAGGATTTTACATTTAGTGTTCCTCTTCAACTGCAGGTACATGATTGGATGCAGATAATTCTGTACTAAAAGGTTGTTTCCAAAGAAATAACAGGAAATGTGTTTATATAGATTGTTTTCTTCTCAGTAGGGCACCTAGATCTGACTCATTATTAAAACACTCTGCACTATAATTATATTTTCATAAAGACATGTACAAATCATAATATCAACTATGAGATGGACCCTTAACCAAAAATATTACACCCATCATTGTCTATTAATATTGTAAACTGTATTTGTCTAATTTTGCCTCTCATGGTAAAAAATTAAAAATTGGTTACTCTAAAGTTCTTGGTTTTGTTTTGTTTTTTTGCTTTTTAGGTCACACTCGGCAATGCTCAGGGTTACTCCTGGTGTGCACTCAGGAATTACTCCTGGCAGTGCTTGGGGGACCATATGGGATCCGAGGATCAAACCCAGGTGGGTCGCATGCAAGGCAAACACCCTCCTTGCTGTGCTATTGCTCCAGGCCCTACTCTAAGTTCTGTTGACATGCCTTTGTCCATTCGAATTTCTTCCTTGTCAAAGTTTCTGTTCATTTCTCCTCCCCCATTTTTTGATGGGGTCGTTTGTTTTCTTCTTGTAAAGTTCTACCAGTTCCTAATATATCCTGGATATAAACCCCTTATCAGATGGGTATTGGGTGAATATTTTTTCCCATTCTGTGGACTGTCTTTGTATCTTGGTCGCTGTTTCTTTTGAGGTGAAGAAGCATTTTAATTTCATGTAGTTCCATATGTTTATCTTTGCTGCCAGTTGCTTTGTTAGTGGTGTATCATCTTTGAAGATTCCGTTAGCTTCAATGTTGTGGAGGGTTTTTCCTATATTTTCATTGACACACTTTATGGATTCAGGTCTGATATTGAGATCTTTAATTCATTTTGATCTGATTTTCTGCATGGTGTTAGACAGAGGTCCGAATTGCTCATCATCATTAATCAGTAGAGAGATGCAATTCAAAACACAATGAGGTATCATCTCACACCATGGAGACTGGTACACATCCAAAAGAGCAAGAACAAGTGCTGGCATGGATGTGGGGAAAAGGGGACTCTTATCCATTGTTGGTGGGAATGTCGACTGGTACATTCTTTTTGGAAAACAATATGGACATTCCTCCAAAGACTAGAAATTGAGATCCCATTTGACCCAGCCCATACTGTAACTCCTGGAAATATACCATGGGAAGACAAAAACACACAGCGGAAACACCATCTGCACTTTTATTTTCATAGCAGCACTATTCACAATAGCTAGAAACTGGAAATAACCAGAGTGCCCGAGAACTGAAGACTGGATAAAGAAACTTTTGGTACATCTAAACAATGAAATACTATGCAGCTGTTAGGAAAAACAAAGTTATGAATTTTACCTATAAATGGATAGACATAGAGAGGATCATGCTGAGTGAAATTAGCCACAGAGAAAAGGACAAATATAGAATGACTGCATTTATTTGCTAGATATAAAAAAAGTGTGATTCTAATATTTAAGGCCAGACAAACTATGGATCAGAAGATCTAGTCAGTTGGTAGAACCTACTGAAAATGTGTGGAAGTCAGAGGTTAGGCAATATAGAGAAAGGAACAGTGAACTTATAATTAGCATAAATAATACCAGCGTTGAAATGAGCATTGAAAGTAGGCAAAAGAATATGTATAGCAAGCCACAGTGTGTAAAAGAAGGAAGAGAGAGAGAAGAGATAAAATTTGCCTGCCATAGACGCAGGCTTGGGGAGGGGGAGAACTCATGGGGCATTGGTGGAGGGAAATGGGCACTGGTGGAGGGATGGGTGCTGGAACACTGTATGACTGAAACCCAAATATGAACACTTTTGTAACTGTATATCTCATGGTGGCATAATAAAATTTCTAAACAAACAAGCAAACAAATAACTAACTAAATAAATAAATAGATAGGCAGATAAATCAATCAATCAATCAATAAATAAATAGAATTCTGTTGACAAAAAAAATACCAATTCCCACAGCCTTACGTCCAATGAGGTTTTGGATGCTGGCTGCCCCCTTCAGCCAAGATCTCCACCCTTAAAGGTGACACAGTGCAGTCAGTTCTACCTGCACAAAGTCCTGGATCTCAGGACAATAATGAAAATTAAAATCAGGATCAACTGTGTACAATAATAGTAAATACATTTGAAGTGAGATGTAGATGTGCACTTTCAACAATTCCTGCCTTCCACACATATCTACCTACTTTATCTATGAGTTGGTAACTTTTCAAGTGCCTTGCTTACTATAAAAAGTACTTTACTTTTTATTCTTAGTTTTCTGTTGTATTACGAATGCATGGAGTTACAAGATGTATGCATTTTCTTAAAGACTGCATACTTTAAGAGACAATTATTTTATATATGTATAATTAGTTTATCTGTTTTTTTGCTTTTTTGGGAATACAAACTGATTTATCTGTATACATTATGTTTATTTGTTATAGTTAGAATACTGGGTTGCAATCTATTGTGTTCACAAATATTTTCTCAATTACTTAATAGATATGACTATAAATGGTTGAGTTTTTCTGTACATGATTATCTTATTTATAAAAGAGAAATAATGGTTGTATGTAATTTATAACAAAGCCATTGTAAATATTCAGTATGGAGTGCATCCAGTGAATAATATCTTCTGTCTGCATTTCTATTACAGACTTGGAATTGTGGATATTGACATTACATTGAGGTTTTCATTATATATTGTCTGTTATTCTACCTTTAGCAATAACATTTTTTTTCCAAATAGTATCCTTATTTCATTAAAACACCAGGGAAAAGCTTGATTTTTCTGTATTTTTATAATGCTGGAGATCACTTCAGGTCTCCTGTGTGCAAAGGCTATACCTTATCACTGAGTCACTTCACTAGCTCCTGATCTAACTTCCTTTTAACAGATTTATTAACTTTTATTGTAACTTTAGTAACATGGCTACAAAGTGTTAATATTATCATTTTGATGTACAAAGTTACTACAACTGTACCATCATCAAATACACTCCACTGTAATGATCTACTTTCCTTTTGGGAGATTTTGTTGTTTCATAGCCCTCACTTGAATAATAGAATAAGGTGCTCTCTAGATAAAACTACAGTTTGGGTCACTATTAGCCACAGTACCAATGCTTTCCAAGAAAACACTAGTTTTGCATCGAGTACAGAGAGAGAGAGAGAGAGAGAGAGAGAGAGAGAGAGAGAGATCAGGTATTTTCTATACATAAAATTAATATATAAAATTGCTTCTTAAAGAACATCCATAATTCATGTTTATCTTATAAGGGAAAACGTGTCCTGTGAGTGAGAAATGTTTATCAGGACAGATTTAAAGTGCTTCTCTGGGTTCTCAACATCTGAATTCTGCAAATCAGTAGAAAATCCAACTACCCCAAAGAATGTGACTCTTTGTAATAGCAGCAGGACTTTCCTTTCATGCCCAGACCTTTCTCTGGGAAAAGGAAAATTAATACCCTGCAGGGGATTTTCCAGGTTGATTTCCTCCAGTGTTGGCTTGCTCTGTCAACACGCACTGACAGTCCAGATGGAAAATGTTGGAACACTTTTAATGATGCTCTTCCAACTGCTTCAAGCTGAAGCCTGTAGAATGTCTTTTTGATGTAACCACCCATTTTTAGAATCCTAAAAGTTTCTCAAGTTAAGAGTGAATATGGGTTAATCCTAAAAGATTTCCTAGGAATAACTAACCCATCTGGGTTATTGTTTATGAATTGTCATGTGTGGGGAGGTTATGGGCTACCCCCAAAAATATGAATATTTTGTTACTGTTACTTTTGGGGTCAAAGTTTTGCTCCTGAGTTCTGCACAGAAAGCTCACTCCTGGCAGGGCTTAGAGAAATCCTATGTAGTGTTGGAGATAGAACCCTGGTCAGCCACATGCACAGGATGCACAATAAAAGCCTTATCTGCTGTGCTACATCTCTGGCCTCTATGCACAGATCGACTCTAAATATGGCATGGTTAAATAGGAAAAGTTGGACATATAGGGTTTTAGATTTAGAAGCTGTCCAAGAACAAAATTGTCTTTGAAGGAAGTTTAGAAAAAAAGGGGTACATGTTAGTTAAGAGGTAGAAAAGGGAAAAAACTTAGCCGTTATGAGGGGGGAGAGAAGAACTTAGTCTCTGAATCAAGCAACAAAGGTTGCTCAGAGTTCCTCAGTCTGCCAGCACCCGGGCTCGCCCTTCATTTTGTTAGGCCTGCTCTGAGGCAGACATTCCCGTCCAACCTCTCTCGCCTCTGCTAGCTACTAGACAAGTGTGCTAGATTAGACTCTTCACACCACCTTGTGGCAATGCCTAAAAAACATCTATAAAGGAAATTTAGAAAATGAAGTATTGACAAAGCCTTTGCATAGTTCTTCCTTGACTAAGAAAAAATATCTTGCTATTTAAGAGAAAGGATGTTTTGTTACATACTGTTGGATAATATCGCACACATCACTTTGTTCTCAATATAATTGTTCTTAAGGTCACACTCTTTGTATAGTTTGTATTCTTATTTTTGTGTTGGGATTAACAATGAGACTTGATAGTGTTACCATTTAATTAAAAAAAAGAATTTCATTGAAACAACTAAGCAAGAAAAATATTAAACATGTAAAACTATAATTCTATGGCTTGTAGTGCTGGGGAATGTGGAGCAGAATAATACATTCGGTGTGCTGGGTTCTGTAGGGTTTCATAACTCCATTCTCACAGTCACCAGGAAGCACAAAGAAACTGGTTGCCTTCAGATTTCTTAAACAAAGACTTCCTTAAATATTCTAAAACAATCATCTCTTGCTTTTATTCTCCCCCTTATAATAAAAACTATAAACCAAATCTGTCTTTGTTTCCAAAGATTCATAACTTGGAGACTACGTCATGTGTCCTGACTGAATATTGAAGTCTTTATACAAGAGAATGGTTGATTTTGAAGGAAACTCTATACAATGATTTGAGTGTAAGATAGAAGGAATCTGAGCAAATACCCCAAACCCATGTTCTGTAAGTCTGGGGCTCTGTCTCTGGTATACAGTCAAGCATAAATTGACTTAATAATTAAAAAATATTTTAAGAGGATGTATAGGATAAAAAATGCATAGACTGTATAAAAATCACTAGTTAAGAAGACATCAAATTTATAAACATGTGTACATGATTAGTAATATGTACACTAATAAATACAATGAAGTTTACTATTTAACATTTTGCTTTCAGTTATTTAAAATGTAACTGATGAGGTGAATATAAGTAATGAATAATATTAGTGCTTGATGGATTTTCTAGTACATGTAAGGCACTTGCCTTGAACACATTCACTCCTGATTCATCCCTCAGCACAGTGTATGAACTTTATACTTTCTCAGAGTGATTCTTGGGCACAGAGCCAAGAATGTGCCCTGAGTACCTCCAGATTTGGTCAAAATATTAATAACAATATTTATAAACATTATTTGGTTTGGTCAAATAATAACAACATCTATAAACATTATTAAAATGAAACATAATTTGTAAACTATTGATTGAAATTATTATAAACTATTATTTAAATTATGTGTAAATTATTGATTGAACTTGGAGCACCATCTCACATTCTCATGTTAGGGGCTCACCATAACTAATAATAGCATAATTAATAACTATGTGCCAACTAAAATATTAGCTATTTACTATTAATGATTTATGCTTATTCTGTATATAAATATGCATAATGGATATACATAATAAATAACATGTATTTGTATGTAGGTTTAATATTTAGTAATTATTTTATCAACTATTTATTTATATATTATTTCCAATCATTAAAATAGTCACCTCTAATGTTGTTGTTGATTTACTAATTAAATATTAATGATTAGATACAGGTATATAGAGACTGAGGGTTCATTTTTCAGAAATCACTAGGTGGAAATTATTAGGTATTAATAAGCTTCAATGTTTAATCAAGGAAAATGGAAAAGAAAGATTTCTAGATTTCAGAAACTTCCAAGCTTTTATGCATGAACTAAGAAAGGGATACATACATGGTCATACACTGATAATAGCAGGGACAATCTCCAAATCTCTCAAGTTTCTGGGACAGAGCACCTTCCTACAAAAGAGATCCAGTGCATTCTTAAATCATACCAATGAATCCAAACAGAATAGTGACTGCAACGGTGTCTTCTAAATCTAGACTTGCTTGGATGCATTGTTTTATGCTATATGTAGTTACTTTGCACATAGATGTATATTCTATGCAATGTATAGACTTCTTTGGAAGTCTATAGGATTTTTACTAACAATATGAGCAGATTTCAGCAGATTATTTTATTGAATATTGATTTGGTAATTTCTGTAAAATCTATCACTCAAAAGCTAATAGCAATTGCTTTTAGCTAGTCTACATAAAGAACTTCTGGAGCAGGCTGAGGACGAGATATCAATCTCAACTTCAATCAATTACAGCAAAACCAAACTTCAGTCTGACTGTCTTTGTCCTAATCTTTCTTAGTCATTTATTTCAAGGAGACAACTTATTTTAACAGAAATAAAAATGAATATATGATTATTATAACATGGAGCTAATGATTATTTCTCTCTGATAATGGGTCTCTAATCCTAGCTGGGATATCAACTCTGTAAAATACAAACCAAAATTGGTAATACATGCACTTGATGGAGAAGTAACAAGGAGACTAGAATCATTCGAATTCAGCATGCTTCTCCATGTATGGTGAGTCATGTACCACATCATTCTTGTTCCCCACATCAAAGGCAGACAAGTTGGGACAACTGTAGTTGTGTGATGTCAAATAAGTGTTTATTGAAGCTTTCAGAAGTGATATTTGACACAGCAGGAAACAATTCCTAGTATTTTTTGGAGGTAAAATGGTTCCATTTTTAACAAGCTGCAAAAAATATGATATCTGGAAAAAACAACTTGGAAAGTTGCCTGTGACTATAGCATTCTAATTCCTGTATGTTTCAGTGACCTAGGTTTACAAATTTAGACCTAAGTATACAAATCAAGACCTAAGTACTCAAATCAAGAGAGAAACTACCAAGAACTCATTATGTCTAGAAATTCAGACAACAAAAGTTGAAGTAGCACAGACTATTTCTTGAGTGTGGCCTCAGAGCCAGAGAGATAACTCAGTGGACTGAGCTTGTGCTCTGTGTGCAGGAGACTCAGATTCAATCCCAGGCAGAACATGGTCTCCCAAGCATAGTCAGGTTCTATCTCAGGCACTGCATGGTCTCCCAAACATAGTCACTTTCTATCCCGGCACTGTGTGGTCTTCCAAGCATAGTCAGTTTCTATCCCAGAACTGCTTGTTCTACCAAGCATAGTCAGGTTCTAATCCCAGGCACTGCATGGTGTCCCAAGCATAGCAGGTATCCCCATTGGTTCCCAAGCCAGGTTCTATCCCGGGCACCGCATGATCTCCCAAGCATAGCCAGGAGCAAACCCTGAGAACTGCTGGGGGTGAAGTCTCCTCCTACACTAAAAATAAATCGTGAAACATTGCCTCAGAAGTATTGTCACCTATATGTAAAATGTGAATAATAGTACTTAGAATTACTGCTAGTACCATACTGAAAATGCTGTCATTGTTCATTGCTAGAACAGATGGAGTAATCTACAAACCTTACTTAGAATAAGCATCATATGGTGCAAATACCCTGGATTGAAAGCAGGAATGAAGTTAAATTCAGCTTATTCAAATGCTTGGAATGTTAAAGCATTTAAAATCATTTGAAAAACTGAAGTTGTAAAATTTGAAGTAATGACTTATCCTTAAATTTCCCTTAAATGACTCATCTGCATTACATACAAGTTTGTTGTAATAAATGTTTATGAAAGTTAATATATAAAATTAGTAAATTCATAGACATGTCATATGATGTTATGAGATAAGTTATTATATGTCATGATATTTCTCAAAACCCTGTGCAAAATATGGCTTAAATTATTTTAGTCCAAGTACATAGGAGACTTGCAGGAATATCTGGAATAAATCAATGAAAATTTTTATTTTTCTGATCTTCACTTAATTGAATGTATACTACTAGAATATAAAATGGAGTAATGTGATAGTGTCTAACATATAGGAGAGGCTAATTTTTTCAGGAGTTACTGAGGATATTTTTGTGAAGAAATAAATGGGGACAAGACAGTTGTGAAGACATGGAGGGTATTTAAATTACTTTCATAAATTTGTTAAATGGCTTTAAGATACTACACTTCCATAATTACCAATTATATGTACACACTTTAATTTTATTTACTCTAAAACATCGGCTAAGTTCTAATTATCTTTGTACCTTTTGATTATTACCTATAAACATTCATTTTCCTTTGAAATTTACAGATGAATCTTAGTAATCTTAAAATTACTTGTAATTGTATTTTATAGTAAATTTTTATGATTATATTAAATTATCTTCTGTCTTGTCCATTATTTTAGTTATGAGTCTAATTTTAGAAGATAAAATTCGTTTATTCTTTTAATGAATTCCATTTGTGTCAAAATTATCTAGTAAATATATTCATGTCAATTGATTTAAGGCAAAATCATTGTGAGAGAGATATAATGGCAGGTAAGGAGCTAGTTTTGTTTGTGGTTAACCTGGATTTTATCCCTACCACCACATGTTGCCCCCAAACAAGACAGGAGAAAGTAACTCCTGAATATAGAAGCTAGGAGTAAGCACTGAGTGCAGATGAAGATAGTAAGAAGGGAAGGAAGGAAGAAGGAAGGAAGGAAGGAAGGAAGGAAGGAAGGAAGGAAGGAAGGAAGGAAGGAAGGAAGGAAGGAAGGAAGGAAGGAAGGAAGGAAGGAAGGAAGGAAGGAAGGAAGGAAGGAAGGAAGGAAGGAAGGAAGGAAGGAGGAGGGAGGAAGGAGGAAGGGAGGAGGAGGAAAGGAAGGAAAGGAAGAGACCATGAGGATCTAGGGAAATAGTAAGAATGTAAGGTGCTTGCCTTAAACTTTTAGGATCCTAGCTCAATCCCTGTGGGTACATATCATTTCCTGAATACTGTTAGGAGTGATATGTAAGCACAGAGCCAGGAGTAGTCCTTGAGCACAGCTAGGTGTGGCCAAAACTCCCATACCTCCAACAAGCATAAAAACAGAATAAAGAAGAGGAGTTGAAAGGAGTGAGAGGGATGAAGGAAAGGGAAAGGAGGAAGAGGAGGAGGAAGAGGGGGGAGAAAGTGTTGGGGACGCAGCCTGGATCCCCCAACAGTGCCAGGAAGCGAAGTTCCCTTCTACCTCCAGCCGGTGGGGAATGGATGAAAACTCAAGAATCCAATGCTGTTTTAAAAGGGCTTTACTAACACTGGTTTCGATATACAATCCAAGAGCAGGGAAAACCTCCAGAGTCTGGGTTCCCAGCTAAGCCCCAGCCAAGTGTAGGCCAAGATGGCTGTCACCACGTGCTGAGGTCGAATAGAGAGTGGAGAGGACAGAGAAGCAAAATGCCAAGGGAAGCCGAAATGACAAAAGGGGAAAAAAGAGAGCTTTTTTTTCTTCTTGCAGCTTATTTTATAGCTAGAAATCCGCCCAAACTCCCCAGCCCAGCCTATTCTGGGCTGGGCTATCTAGAGATGAGAACAGGAAAAGGGCTCTATAGAAATGTAGAGACTTCAGAAGGCCTTCTGGCTGTTTACAAGGTCCCAGAGATTCAAAGCCTCCTAGCAGAGCTGGGAGAAGCTATAAGCTAAATGTAACTTCCCTGGTCGGGAGGGTCAATGCCCTCAGGTAATTTCTCCTAGCACCTCACCTAATGTCTTGAGCCAAGATCTACCTGGAAATGCCTTTATAGGGTAGAGAGGGGGTTTCTGAGATGGCATGTCTCTGTACCAAAGACATGCCATCTCAGAAACCCAGTTAAATATTTCTCCAAGCCTTCACTAGAGTCTCGTCTACTTCACAGAAGTTTTGTATTTTAGTTACCTTTGAGTTATCAGGGAGCCATGCTTGCTTGCTTGGAGGCAAACAGCATTTCTCTCTGGTCTAATTACTTAGAGATCCATGTGGCCAGGCAAATATGCTGGTAAGATCTAGCTAGTCCCACAATGATTGTGGTAGCATGAGAGAATATTTATACCAGCTAGTACAGAATACATGGTCAGATAAACTGCCACATTTAAACTACCCCTATCTACAAAGTGATCTTCAGGAGGCAATCCAGGGCAGATGCAGAGGCTCTTAGGTGTCCTGCAACAAGAAAGAGGAGGAGGTGGGAAGGAGGAAGAAGATGAAGAGGGGAGGAGGAGTTGGGGAAGAACAAGAGGGAAAGACAATGTGGGGAGGAGGGGAAGAAGGGTGAAGTAGAAGAGAAGGAGGAAGAGGAGCAGGAAGAGGAGAGAATGAGGCAATGATAGGGAGGAGGCAATGATAGAGGAGGAGGGGAGGAGGATTTGGGGAGAAGGATGGAAGGCAAAGAAGAAATAGAATAAGAAAAGAAGAAGAAGAGGAGGAGGAGGAGGAGGAGGAGGAGGAGGAGGAGGAGGAGAAGGAGGAAGGTGAACAAGAATAACAAGAACAGTAACAAGAGCAAGAAAAGAAAAGGAAAAGGTGAAAAATGAAAACAAGGAGGACAAGGAGAAAAAAAGAAGGAAGAGGAGAAGAGGAGGAAGAGACCAGGAACAAATGAATATGACCTGTTCTCTAAAAATTTAATTTAATACTGGCTATTATTAGGTTCCCCAAACATAATGTGTAAGAGGGAATCTATTATTCAAGCAAAGATTAAAAGACATGCAATCTCTTAGCATATTAAGACTAGGGGTGTTGTTTTGAAAGGTAGTATGCATGAAATTTTATCATAGGCACGTTTTAAATCATGATGCTGCTTATATCTCACACATTAAAGAGACTATTATATCTGTCCCTCTCCCTCTGAGTAACTCTATTCCATTTAATACCCTCCAGATCAATCTCCCTGGAAGAATATTGCATAGTTTTACTTATTTCATCTTTTCTTACAACCACATAACATTTCATTGTATACACATACCATAGATTTTTTGTTCAGTCATTTTTCCATGAACATTGGACTTGAATTTAGATTTTTGGATATTAAGAATATCTTCAATGAATGTAGGATTGCATATGTCTTTTCTGATGGAGTTTTAGAGTCCATGGAATTAGATACCAAATATAAGAATAGCTGGGTCGTTTTGAAGCTCAAATTTTAGTTTTTGACAAGTGTCCATACTGTTTTCCCAAGACTTTAACAAGTCAACTTTCCTACAGGCAATGAAGAAGTGCTCCTTTTTCTCCACATCCGCAGCAGTGTCTAGGATTTTTTCTTATTAATTATGTCTCAGCATTTTTCCATTAAAATTATCTAGTTCCTTTCTTTTGTTTTTTTCTCTACATGTGAATGAGATCATATGGAACTTATCTGTATCCTGACTCATTTCTCTTAAATAATGCATTCCAATTATACCAAAGTTGTAGCAACTGCAAAATTTTATCATTGATTAGCTGATTAATATTCCACTGTTTATATCTACCACAGTTTCTTTATCACTTTTATTTGCTATTAGACACTTGAGTTGCTTCCAGATCTTGCCTATTGTAAATAGTTACAAAGTTACAATGAATATAGGTGTGCATATGTATCTTCGCGATTTTTCTATCTTCTTGAGAAATATTCCCAGGATAGAAATTGGTGGCTATGGAAGTTCTATTCATAATGTTTGGAGACGTCTACAACCGTTTTCCAAAGATGCTGAATCATGCAGCAGTACCAAGAGAAGTGAGTCAGGGTTTCACATTCACCACATTCCTACTAGCACTTAATGGTTTCAGATTTTTTATATAAGACCATTTTCTATGGTAAGAGATGATATTTCAGTGTCATTTT
This sequence comes from Cryptotis parvus, assembly GCA_021461705.1. Taxonomy (NCBI): domain Eukaryota; kingdom Metazoa; phylum Chordata; class Mammalia; order Eulipotyphla; family Soricidae; genus Cryptotis; species Cryptotis parvus. The sequence continues at coordinate 3,142 of JAJIBD010006299.1, read as the reverse complement.
GACATATTTTCCTCATAATTAGTGCTGATGACATTTTAAAATATGTATTTATCATTTTTATACTTTCCTTCAGGAAATGTCTGCTTATCTTCTTATTTCTGTTTATCTTGATGTGGTTTCTTGAATTTTGATTGTTTAACTTTGAGAATGCTTTATATGTCAAAACCACATGGTGCTTCTGAAACAGACTGACTCAGATTAATGGAATAAAATTGATAGTCCAGATGTAGACCTTAAAATGCATAGACAATTTTTAGCAAAGTGGCTAGATGAACGAAGTGGAGCAAAGAGAGTCTCTTCAAACATAGGTGAAAAGACTGAATATTCATATGCAAAAAATAAAAGAAACCTTAAATTAAACCACAATTTCATGTCATATGCAAAGATTCAAAATGGATAAAAGGGTCTTGCATGAAGCAGACCTGGGTTCAATCCCTGGCATCCCATATGGTCCCCAAGCACCACCAGGAGTAATTCCTGAGCAAAGAGCCAGGAGTAACCCTTGAGCAACACCGGGTATGACCCAAAAAACAAACCAAAATGGATTAAAGAACTGAAGAGCAAACCTATCTCTAAGATACGCTGAGGAAAGCAGAAGCCAAATTCTCCCAGACTTTTATCTTAGATGATTGTACAAAACCAAGAATTTATTGGCAAAAAGCAGAAACAGAAATAAACAAATGAACTATATCAGACTAAAATGTTTCCATTTAGAACATTTGTAAAAGAAATGAGTTCTAAAGTACAAGGACATTCTACTGATTGGGAGAAAATATATGTACATCTTACATCAAAGGGTTAATATCCAAGATACATAAGCCTCCCAGAGGATTTAAAAATAAACGGATAATTAGGAGCTAAACCATTCTCATAGGGCTACTTAAGTGACAATTAATATATAGGCTTAAATAAAAATGTTTTTACAAAGATACCTGATTCATCACTTGTATATATGGTAACACAGTGTTACTTCCCAAACGGTTGTATTAAAATGCTATTCTCCCTTTAATGGCCAACCAAATTTCTAAAGGTCATAAGTTGGTCATTAGATAGGTCATTAGTCTTTTTTCAATTGGAAATTCTGACTTTCATTTTAAAACTGAGGTGCTTTACAAAGAGAATAACATTCATTAACAGAATTCTTGAATACTTGGAATTCTTAAAAAATTGTTAATAAACTTCATCCTTTGGGGCAGAATGTTTTGATTTTTATTCTTACAAAACTAAATTTAGTTCTACAACCAATAATATCTAGGATTCGAAGCCAATAGAATTGATAGAGTTCTCAGAAAAAATAAATGAAGTGGAATGAGTTATTTTAAGAAAAGTAAATTTTGTACCATAAGAGACAGCTGCTTTTCAAATAACATCAACTGGATTTTTAATGTAACTTATTAGAATTTTGTTTTCTTCCCATTTTGGAGACATTAAAAGTCAAATATAGTAACTAAAATCTACAGTTTGGCTTTCTCTCCTTCAGCCATTCTTATATTCAATTTCTACTATTTTTAACTTTTTGCAGCTGTTCCAAGAACATACCTTTTCTCAGAAAGTAGTATTTTCTCCACCCTCAAAGGGAAAATTTAAGAAAAGTTATAAAAATACAGACTCCCTAAAAATTTAATTGGCACACTGCTTCTCAGAACTTAAAAACAGTTGGATTGATTTTAATTCTGTACTGCGTGAACTCTAATGAGCAAAGGTAAGGAGACAATTTGTTGGTGTAAGTATGTAATTTAATTGATAGTAAAGTATTAAAGACCTTATTCCTGTTGGGCCATTTATACTCCTGGCGCTAATTAATTTTCTTGCTTTGTAGTAGAAAGCATTGTCAATTATATGGTCAAAACTTGTTTTTATAGTATAGGAAACATTAGTTCAAAGACCTTACTACTCTTTATTCAGCTTTTTTATTCAAGGAAAGGGGGTATGCTTTCTGCAGAACCACATCTGATCAGTGCATGATGATCAAGTTAAATATGAAATAGTTTCATTTATATTTTATTGTAGGGATGAAATTTTATCCCTAAATCATACCATTTTGAAGGAGTATAATATATGAAATAATAATTTAAGAATAAATTAAAACATACACTAATATAAAATATCTATAAAAACATGAGGTCAAGAGCAAAGTTTCCCTTTTTATTTATTTATTTATTTATTTTTGCTTTTTTTTGGGTCAAACCCAGCAATGCTCAGGGGTTTCTCCTGGCTCTGCACTCAGGAATTACTCCTGGCAGTGCTCGGGGACCATATGGGATGCCGGGATCAAACCCGGGCCAGCATGAGCCAGCCACGTGCAAGGCAAACACCCTACCCACTGAACTATAGCTCCGGCCCCTCCTTTTATTTATTTTTAAAGGGGCCGACACCTGGCGATGATCAGGGGTTACTCCTAGCTCTGCACTAGGAATTACTTTTGGTAGAGCTTGGGGAGTATTAGGGAGGCTGATGATGGAACCCAGACAGACCACATGTAAGGCAAGTACCCTACCCATTGTGTTATCACTCTGGCACCAACGCCAAGTTTAATTCACAGATGTGAGAGTATTTAAACATGGAAACCATCTGGGGTGATTTCTTCTGGTATACTGAACAGCAGGAAAAAAGACATCTCCGTTCTGTTGCCTTCCATTTGGGAAACTGGAAATGAGGAAAGACTGAGATTTCAGAGTCTCTGCTATATGATGAATAGAATACGTGGTTTGTAGAGCTGTACATAGTAATGGGTTCTTTAAAATGGAAATTAGTCTCATAGAAGAGTGGAAGATGAAAAATTAACTTAAGGATTTCATATGCTGATGTCACGAACAGAGGAGTAGAATGGAAGAGGCCTTTAGAAAATAACAGCCTGAAAGCATCCTGAGAAAAGCAAGGACTAAGAAAACAGTGAGGATTACCTGATTTTGAAATATTTGTACACAGAACTGTAAGACACTCACATCAATTTAGATATATCTGAAATAAACAGAATTCCATGTATTAGTCAATTCTTAATCATTTCAAGCATTAGTTTAAATATCACTCCCTCTTTGTGACTTTATCAAACCTCCCAGGAAGGGAGGTTTGGTAAAGTCACAAACTTTACCAAACTTACCAAGGAAGTTGACCAAAGAAAAGGAATCTCTACTCTGTGTTC
>JAJIBD010006298.1:0-37328 GCA_021461705.1 Cryptotis parvus | reverse complement strand
ATATTAGTCTTTGTCCCTGACCCAGAAGGCTTATTTTTTTTAATATCCTTTAAGTTGTGCCTAACTCAATAGCTGGAAAAATCAAACAAAATCTCACAATTCTCCAATTTATTTCATTATTTTTTTTGGAGTAGTATTTTTAAGCTTCAATGTGTCATGTATTCTATGGCTACAATGTTACTAAACCATACACATTGCCAAACTGTCAATACTTCTCAACCACAGGCTGATTACTTCAACCTTTCAAACCACACCCTTTATTAAACTCATTTCTGCAGTATTTGTTTTGCGTGGACTTTGTTCTCTTGTTCTTTCCAGATGTCGTATATGAGTGTGATAGTGTGAAATTTGCCTCTCTCATTTTGACTTCTTTCCTTTAGAATGAATACCCCAATTTCATCTATGTGTATCAAAGGGCATTTCATCTTTTCTTATAGTTAAGTAGTATTGCATTGTGATATACCCGACATCTTTATTTATGCATTTCTTAGATCTTTGTTGGGCATGTGTAGTGTACAAATATTTTCTCCCCATTGAGTAAGATACATCTTTGTTGGGGAGCTGCTAGGGTCCCCAACAGTATCAGGACAGAAGTTCTCTTCTTCCCTCCGCGAGGTCAGGGCAGTGGGGGGGTGGGGGGTGGGAGGGGGACGGATGAAAGCTCACAAGTCTGGCTCAAGTTCCAAAAAAGTTTAATAGTACAAAAGCTCTGCCACTGCAATCCAATATAATGAAAGAGCTCTAACTCTGGTCAGAACTAGATCATACACAAGAGCCCAAGTCTCCCACTGAAGAGAGAGGATCTCACAGAGGAAATGTCCCACCACAGAGAGACCTACCCAAAAAAGGGGGCAAATGCCTCAAGTCAGTCCCCTTATATACACCAAAGTAATCCTGGTTGACAGGGAGGGTCCTGTCAACAAAGAACCCTAAACAGCTTCTAGATAGTAGAAGAGTGTAGAAGGGTGGTGCCACACCCTATTATAGGTATAAACAAAGGAGTATTCCAAGGACTAATCCCTTCTTCTGAAATTATCTCTTATGTAAAACACTGGGGAGGAGAGAGATATTATTTTATGTAAAGCACTGGTATAAAGTAATACATCTTAATTTCATGGTCTTCATGCAATCTAGATGGTACCCACAATGTCCTTCTTATTTATTATCTGCATCAGGGTGATTCTGAATATCTCAATCTCTGATTACTGAAAGGGTGACACTAGCCTGCATGAGGGCAAACTAGTATGATCCTTCCTATAATCTTAAACGATAATCTCAACATAGCCAGGGTGGCAGTCTCCTGTTATATTCTAACTGTCCCACATGGGTGCAGTGGGTATAAAGAAGAGCTGGGTATAAAGAAGAGCTGTGCCCAATCTAGATAACATAGAAGTCTTAGTAGATGTATAATAATAAATCATAAGATACTCATTCAGAGTCAAAGTGACTTCTGTAACCGCCACATCCTCTCTTAGTGTTTACATAGAAGAGAGATCTCATTAGAATGAACCTTGGCTTAAGAGCATGCAAATAAATTAAGCTGTAAGCAAAGCTCCCAAGCTAGCTAAGCCTGTCATCCAACACATCTTCATTTTAACAACAGTTGTCTTCATTGAGTAGATCTCTATTAGCAAGTGTCTTTCACTGTGCAGAACATTTTTGCTCAAAATGCATGTGCTTATGCATTTATTTTTTTATTTCCCTTGCTAATGGAGTCAAATTTCAAGCTGTCTGAAGATAATATTGTGCATTGCTTTGTCCTTGCTTTTCTTGAATTGTTCTATAGTTCTACGGTTTCCAATGTAAATGTCTTTTTACATTTCCAATGTAAATGTCTTTTTGATCTAAATGTGGTAGGAGTGCTTCAATTTTTTCTGCACGTGGCTATCCAATTTACAAATGCCAGTTATATCTATTTTATGTGGTTGGTTCTTTGGTCTAAATTAATTGCCCATACATTTCTGGATTTGTTTCTGCACTTTAATTCCATGCATTAGTGTCAATTATTATTCTAATACAACAATATTTTGATTGCTGTAAAGGTATAATAAATGATGATTATTTTTACTTTCCCCTTTTTCTAATTTTATTTAGAGACTTACAGACATGGGGCAGAGCTGCTACTGGCTCTCCCTGTGCCCAGCCGCTCACGAGGGTGCCCGGGAGGGATGATGGGCTCTAGCCCTGGCCCACCACCCCAGCAGAGCCTCGAAACAAGCCAGGCGAGGCCCCACTCCATGAGGGCCTCCATTTTCCACATCTGGACTTCCCCCTCGTCAGAACTCCACCCAGCAGACCAGCCTATCACAGCCCAGCTCATCGAGATCCACCCTGCAGCAGTCTTTTTTAAATCCGGCCCAGGTATGCTGATCCAGAGACTCACAGACATGGGGCAGAGCTGCTTCTGGCTCTCCCTGTGCCCAGCCGCTCACGAGGTGCCCAGGAGGGATGGCGAGTTCTAGCCCTAACCCGCCACCCCAGCAGAGGCTTGCAACCAGCCAGACGACCACCCCCCCACCATTCCATGAGGGCCTCCATTTTCCACATCCGGACTTCCCTCTCTTCAGAACTCCACCCAGCAGACCAGCCTATCACAGCCTGGCTAAGTGCCGCCAGCAGCCGCACGTTTCATCAATTAATACTGGATTTAGAGATGACAAGAGTATGCTACCCGCACGGCAGAGCCTGGCAAGCTACCTGTGTTGTATTTGATATGCCAAATACCAGTAACAATTATAGACCTCATTCCCATGACCTGATGGAATGTTTTGAGGCTCTTTATGTTTCTGGAGCAAGCAGGTGCCCTTGGGCTCTACTTGCATGAGACAGGACATATGGAGATGTTACTGGTGCCCGCTCGAACAAATCGATGATGAAGGGGAAGACAGTGATACAGTGATACAGTGATTATTACGTTCCCTTTTTCTAATTTTATTTACTTTTGGGTATAGGATCAGCACCTGTAGTGCTTAAAGGCCTGAGTCACTATCAACAGAGCTTTGGTAAAGTGCAAGCTGATGGGCCACTTGTGCTTGGAGTCACTAAACTATACTCAGTGGTTCTTGGGGGTAACCAGGGTTAAACTCAGTGGTATTCAGCAAGTCAGGATCTGAAAAAGGAGATGATCATGTGGTCAGCCCACAGTCCCTAAAATTCCCTATGTGATTTTTAGAAGGTAGAATAAATATAATGATGGGAGATAATTGGAAGCTAAATAAAGAAGTATCTCTGCTTTGTTCAGCCATCCCCTTGGTCGTCAACTTCTTGGACTTGCTGAAGAATGAGTTAGGCCCTCCCACTTCATGGCTGATCTAATGAACATGTTCTTCTCCATTGACATTGTTCGTGAAAGCCAGGACCAGTTGTGTTTACTGAGGAGGTGTGACAATAGACTTTTACCCTTTCCCCATGTTGCCTTAAGGCTACTTACATAACCTGAGCTCTTCATGGGCTTGTGACAATGGACTTGAGACCTACCCTAAATGGAGATGTCTTTCCTCTGTATGGTTGTATTATGATATCGATAACATTCTCTTAAACAGTGATATTCTTGCACATTTAGAATTCTGCCCCACTCTTGCTTGCACACCTGAAATAATTGATCAAGTTAAATGCAGGCAGATGGCTTTTCTATCAATTCTTGGGGATTGCCTCATTGAGTAATACCATACAAGCATTTGTTAATAAGGTATAGGCATACACTGTGTCCATGTGAGTTAAACACTTGTAGGTGCTTCTTGGGCTGTTGGTGTGTAAGTGTCCCACTTAGCGCAACTATATTGCACCATCTATATGTATTAAATTCTGAGGGGGCCACCTTGGATTGGACCATCAAAGCAGCAATGGTATTAGAGGCAGACAAGAGGGAGATTAAAATAAGCTCTATCCATGCTAGAATGGAGTTATGCCCGCGAGTTGGACAAGCACTAGACTGCTGAAGGCTTTGGGTAGGGTCTTTGGCTGTATTCAGAATGGCTTTAGCAGCCTATCTTCTGGTCACAGCTTTGGGCATGTAAGGAAACCACTATTTACTCAGAGAAGTGTTATTCACTGTATTTGCTTCCCTTGTAGTTTCAGAACAGCCAAAATGGCTGTCCATATTATATACCTACTGTGTCACCCAGATGCAAAGTAGTACTGCCCAGAAACCCACATTATCCACGATGTGAGACTATTTACATCAGCCCGCCTGGCCCATAACCAACCTGCTACAAGTGGTAGTGCCAGCTGTCCTGGGACAGATGACATAGGCTCCCTGTCCTCAGGATTAGAGACAGGTTTATAACTGGTCCCTATCAGGAAGGATAGGGAAGTTCCAGAGAAGACAGCTCATGTCACAGGCAATCTACCAAGTAGGTCAGTGTGACCATCCAGGTTTCTGCCAAAAAAATTCTTTATGGCTCTGGGATAGATCTAAGAAGATCCTCAGCTGAATTAATAGGAGTTTCATTCATAGTTATGAATGAGCCCTCACCTTTGAGTTTTTCAGAGCCTTAAGTTAAGGAATGTGCTGCAGCCCCTTAAGGAGAAACACGGAAAGGGTGGTCCAGCGCCCACTGAAATTTTATCAGGGGCCGGAGCGATAGCCCAGCAGGTAGGGCGTTTGCCTTGTATCGCGGCCGGCCTGTGCCGCCAGGGTTCGATCCCCGACATCCCATATGGTCTCCCGAGCACCGCCAGGAGTAATTCCTGAGTGCAGAGCCAGGAGAAACCCCCTGAGCATTGCCGGGTGTGTGACCACCCCCCAAAAAAAAAAGAAATTTTATCAAAATACAATCCCCAATCCAGCTGCAGGTCAGCACAAAGCACATTCATTCCATTGAAACTGGGTATTGGCTGGCAGGGAAGCAGCCTCCTACCAGGCCCAGTGACTCTGAGCTTGGTCTTGAACAATTACTTGTCTTATGTGGAGACTATATGTGGAGGTGTCCCTTTTATTTTATTTATTTATTTATTTATTTATTTATTTATTTATTCATTCATTTATTTATTTATTTATTTATTTATTTTTGCTTTTTGGGTCACACCCGCCGATGCTCAGGGGGTTACTCCTGGCTCTGCACTCAGGAATTACTCCTGGCGGTGCTCGGGGGACCATATGGGATGCTGGGGATCGAACCCAGGCTGGCACAGGCCGGCCGCTTGCAAGGCAAATGCCCTACCTGCTGGGCTATCGCTCCAGCCCCGAGGTGTCCCTTTTTAGCATCTTGGGACCAGGAGATAGAGAGAAATCTATTGCTCCTCCCTTGGGTTGGTAGTCACCAGCCCCAGAACTGGAGAAGACCTTACCAAGGGAGTGGGAGAAAATAAAATTTTGAGAGAAAAGTTTGTGCTTAGTTTATGACCAGCTATGACCTTTCCCATAGAGCCAGCTATGACCTCCCCAAGAACCAGCTGATAGCCTAACAGAGGCCAAAAATATATGGTAGAGCAGGCCAGAGTAAGCCCATAGCAGTCACTGTTCTGTCACTGTATCACTGTCTTCCCGTTCATCATCGATTTGCTCGAGCGGGCACCAGTAACATCTCCATATGTCCTATCTCATGCAAGTAGAGCCCAAGGGCACCTGCTTGCTCCAGAAACATAAAGAGCCTCAAAGCATTCCATCAGGTCATGGGAATGAGGTCTATCATTGTTACTGGTATCTGGCATATCAAAAACAACACAGGTAGCTTGCCAGGCTCTGCCGCGGGGTAGCATACTCTTGTCATCTCTAAATCCAGTATTGATTGATGAAAGTGCGGCTGCTTGTGGCCACGCTAGCGGGCTGTGATAGGCTGGTCTACTGGGTGGAGTTCTGAAGAAAGGGAAGTCCGGATGTGGAAAATGGAGGCCCTCAGGGAGTAGGGGGGTCGTCTGGCTTGTTGCGAGGCTCTGCTGGGGTGGCGGGCCAGGGCTAGAACCTGTCATCTCTCCCGGGCACCTAGTGAGCGGCTGGGCACAGGGAGAGCCAGTAGCAGCTCTGCCCCATGTCTGTGAGTCTCTGGGTCAGCATACCTGGGCTGTATTTAAAAGAGACACAATCTAGTATGCAATTAGAAATTCTGATGGCCACATTCATATAAATTTCAATGGTTTGAAAACATATAACACATAAAATGAAATGTGGGCAACTTGTCTAAAACCTAAAAAATTTGAAATTTTAAGATTTATGAGAGACACTAGTCTGCTAGAACCAAAAAAAAAAAAAAAAACAAACCTTTGTATCTTAATAGGGATTTGCCTTTCTAGGGGCCACCAATTGCCTGCTCCCTCCATTCCTAGGTTGATTTGAGTCAATATCCCAGTTAACTGGCTCACATCTTTGCTACGCTGGCCAACTTCTTCCTATGCTGGAATTGTACTGAATTGTCTACTGGAGCTGCAGCCAATTTGCCTTGAAGAACAGGGGCTTGGTGGCATATATAGGAGCTAAGGACCTTTTATGTAATTAATATTTGAAAACAGTCCAGATCTTTGCCCTTGAATAGAAGTAGGTAAACCTTCTGTGCCCCTGGCATGGTTGCTCTATTTGGGACACAACTCAAGATGAATAACTTTTAAAAAGTAAATTAATAGTCTAGGATATTTCTTTTTTATGTCATCACTGAGCACAGAGCCAGGAGTAAGCCAAAAGCACTGTTGGATGTGACCCCAAAACAAAACAAAACAAAAAGCAATACCATTTTGCTGAATTTTTTATTTTTCAGAAACAAAAGGCAATTTGTTATGTTATTAGGGAACATAGTGTAATATTCTAGATTTTCATTTGAATTGTAATGGGTTAAATAACAGCATTGTAAATATTACATTTTTTCCTTACATTTCAGTAGTTTCCTTAATAAGCTCCAAAAAACAACATTATTCAGGGTAAAAAATGTTTTAAGAAAAAGTTCTCACTGCAAGTATTGTTATGCTGTATCAAAATTCTTAGGTAAATTATGAGAATATAAAGGAAAATTGATTTTGACCTTTGAAAGGTGAACATATTCTGAAAATTAAATCTTATTCATTTAGAAGGTTTTTAAGTTAAATGTATCCTCTATAAAGTAACAGGGTACAGATAGTAGGCCTTTTATATATATGTATATATATACTCTAATATCATATTATACTATATATCATATATATACATATATATAAATTACTTCTTGTATGGTTAACAAAATCTCTACAAAACAAAATCTGGTCAATTCTTACATGTCTTTAGTTTAAATATGGAGTGTCAGGGATCGAACCCAGGTCACCAGCATGCAAGCCAAAGGCACTACCCAATGCACTATCTCTCCGGACCTACAAATGGTATTCATCATTATGTAAAATGGGAATTTGTCTAAACAAGTAAGTCGTTTTTATTGTTATTCTATGTTACACTGTTATCTTTTGAATTAAAAAAAGACATTTCAGATTTCATTCAGATAACAGAGTGCAGGCATTTTGTAAAGCAAACAGTGAAAGTTATACTTAATGACATTCTTTTATTGTCATATCTGGTCATCTCTCTTGCATGCATGACAACTAAATTATTCTTGTAAGGATAGAAAGCAGTAATAGTGCGTTGCATACAATCTTCCTAGATGCTGTCCCTTTCTTAGGAGCAATATTCGAATTTGGAGATTCTGTCAACAAAACACAACAGTTAAGAGCTCTCTTTAGTTTCAACGGAAGATAACTCAATCAATACTGAACTATTTTGATTAATACCTTCATGTTTGTGTTGTCCTTTGGATTCTGAAACAGAAAAAAAAATAGATGAAAATTAAAAACAGAAGTCTTGGAAGATGGTGGTAGGGCGGCCCTCAGAGCTCTGAGCTGCAGGAGCTGCAGCACAGAAACTCAGAATAGTCACGTGGTATTATTTAATCAAATGAAAGAAAAAGTTAAGAATGAAAGTGCTGGAGAGAGTGAAGATGGCAGCAGCAGGCTGTAGTGAGGCAGGACGGGCGGAGCTGTGGCGACTCTTGACTGAGCTGCCGGACTTGAGCTTGTCTGAGCTGCAGCACCGAAACGACATGATTTTGCTGGATCGAATATGTGTTAATTAAATATTCTCTTTGAAAAAAAAAAGAAAGAAAACTGCTTCTCGGTCCATCCTGGCACCCAAATCCACACCATGAGCAGCTGGCTAGGGCAGCTGGGCCGCCTCAGCAGCTCACTGTCATCTGGCCACACGCCCTCACCACTCCTGGAAGCTCCACCAGACTAAAGCCTCAGTGGCTGCTGTGGGTGGCTCAGAGCACAGGTCCCAGAGTGGCCCCATTGCCCCAAATTCCTGCCATGAGCAGCTGCAGGTCAGGGCAGCTGGGTTGGGCCTGCCCCCTATGCTGTGCTCAGAGGCCTCCGCCATGCCTAAAGCTGCTGCCTCCGTCCCCATAACAGCCACAACCACCAACATCATGTCTTAGAGGAAGATCCCTTCCTAGTCTTTCAGCTTCTTGGCCTCTGACTACCTGGAGAACAGACTCGAGGACTAGGGTGATTGCACCTTGGCCAAGCTCTTCTGGATCAGCTGTAACATCCCACCCAGAGCACTCAGACACCCTATCCCAGGCCCTGACCAGTCCTGAACCCAGGGCCCTTCCAGGTCGGGTGAGGATGAGTCAGCAGGCACTGCCTCAGCTACCAGAGGGCACGGCACTGCTGCCGATCAAACTGGACTTCCTGGGCCAGAGCACCAGCCATCTGACTGCACACTTGACATCCCAATTGCAGGCCCTGCCTCTGGCCAGACCCCCTGTAGCTCAGGACCAAGTTCACCAATAAATTTATCTGCTCAAAATTTAGGTATGTGGGTCTTTGTGCTTAAATCACCAGGCTCTCTCCAAAGTTGGGATGGAGTACCTCCACCCAATGCCCTGGACTTCCGGAACCCCAGCAGTCATGCTCAGCAACTACCTTCAGAGCCACATATGCTCATCTACCAGAGACTCATAAATAAAGATCAACTAGCCAAAAACCGTTTGGACACTTTTTACGGCTGAATCTTCTGGGGCTTCCCAGAAGGAGTGGGGTGGGAGGAGGGACTGGGTCAGCCCAGTGCCTTCCCAAACAGAGCCAGCCCAAATGGCAGCAGCTTGCTAGCTTCCATATTCTAAAGTTATAGCTATGCCTCCAATCAAAACTCCATCATCTTGGGACCAAGTTCACCAAGACATTACTTGCCAAAAATTTAGGTTGTGGCCAAGAAGTAAGTGGAAACCTCTGAACAAGAATTGCGACCTGAAAGTAGTTAGAGGGGGACAAACATAATAACCTTTAAGTGCCTGTATTTAAAATCATGATGCCCAAAAGGAAAGAGAAAAAAGAGAGCGAGAGAAAGAAGAAAAGTGTCTGCCATGGAGGCAGGCTGTGGGCAGGAGGCATACGGAAGGGATACTGGGATTGGGGGGTGGGAAATGCACATTGGTGAGAGAATGGGTGTGGAAAATTGTATGACTGAAATACAACCATACATAACTTTGTAACTGTGTTTCTCATGATGCCTCAATAAAATAATAATAAAAGAAAAACAAAAGATATTCTGATTCAAATATCAAAAAAGATCTATCATTCAGAAAAGGGAAGGATTAATTGAATTAATACTGAATTTTTTTTGATTCACACCTTCATGTTTTGTTGTCCTCTGGTATCCTGAAATAGAAAAAGTATTTTAAATTTTCAGAAAAGGAAAGGAGTTATTGAATAAATATTGAGCTATTTTGATTCACACCCACAGATATTTTTTCTTTGGATCCTGAAAAAATATATATATTTTCATTGAAAACATTCACACCCTTTGCTGACTTTTGAGTAAGACAATCTAGGAAGCATTTGAATTTTTCAATTGAGAAAATGAGTCTTCCAAATCTAGATAATGCTCATCACCAACAATGTGTATCAACAAATGTTTCTGGAATACTTCTCCATAAAGAAGGTATAAATGTATAAAATATTCAAACTATATACTAATTTATTTTTGGCACTCTGCTATGCCCGTTTAAAGTCCCTGAAGATGTACGTAATTAATCCTTCATGTTGAGTTTTTGGTACCCCAAGTACTCTATCAAATAGCTCTTTATTTTTTGTATTTGGTACTCACTTCAACTTTTTTGCCTTGCACATAGCAAGGCAAAAAAAGGTGTCCTTTCCCATCAAAATTTTCTCTCATGTGTTCCATCCTCAACAGGAGCCCATAATTTGTTATAAAATTATTATTTTTTTTTTGGGGGGTCACAGCCAGTGATGCTCAGGGATTACTCCTGGCTCTGCACTCAGGAATTACTCCTGGCGGTGCTCAGGGGACCATATGGGGATGCCAGGGATCGAACCCGAGCTGGCACAGTTCAGCCGTGGTGCAAGGCAAACGCCCTACCCGCTGGGTTATCATCCATCCCCAAATTATTTATTTTTAATTTGTTCATTTTTGTGCTTATTTTATGTACTCTGCATAAACCTTGATAAACAGGATTTTAAAAATTAAGTTTTCTTTTTTTATAGAGAAGCCATGAAGAAAACATATGGCTGAATTAAAAGTCAAATAAATAAAAATGAGCGCAAAGTATGATTTTAGAAAGTAATTCACACTATTAAAATATAAATTACATCAAAATGATAGAAAATAATGGCGGCTATAATAGCAGCCAGGAGTTATTAATAATTTAATTTATTTTGGATAAAATCACTGTGTGATTATTTTGTCTTGCATCTGATCCAAGGCCTTATATACCATATCTCCCCATATCTCATCTCTCTCAAAATGGAAATCAATAAGCCTATAATTTGGCTTTCTATAAGAAGTTAACAACTGGGGGCTAAAGCAATAGCAAAGTGGGTAGGGTGTTTGCCTTGCATGCAGCAGACTTGGGTTCAATCCCAGGCATCCCATATATGGTCACCGACCACTGCTAGGAGTAATTCCTGAGCAAAAAGCCAGGAGAACTCCTGAGCATTGCTGCGTGTAACCCAAAAAAAAAAATAAGAAATTAACAACTAAAAAAGAAAGGGAATAAATAAAAAGCCTGGGCTTAATACTGGACTTGGAACAGAGATAAAAAAAAAATAAAGAGAATTTCATTAGAACTAGGATCAAGTAAAATATTGTCTATCTGGGGCTGGAGAGATAGCCCAGCGGGAGGGCGTTTGCCTTGCATGCCCGGCCCGGGTTCAATCCCCGGCATCCCATATGGTCCCCCCGAGCACCGCCAGGAGTACAGTAACCCCTGAGCATTGCCAGGTGTGACCCCAAAAAAAAAAATGTTTGTCTATCCCAGAACCTGAATACCACATAACATTTAAAGTAATTAAACCATTATTAAAAACATACAAGCAAAACACTGACTCAAAAATAGGTTTTTTTCTTTGCCTTGTTTTGAGTTTTCTACAAATGGAATTATTTAATAAATATATAAGGGGGCGGAGCGATGGCACAGCGAGTAGGGCATTTGCCTTGCACGTAGCCGACCTGGGTTCTATCCCCGGCATCCCATACGGTCCCCTGAGCACCACCAGGAGTTATTCCTCCGTGCAGAGCCAGCAGTTGCCCCTAAGCATCACCGGGTGTGACCCAAAAAAGCAAAATAAATAAATAAATAAATAAATAAATAATAAATGAATATTTAAATATTGGTGCCTGTAAGGTGTGGCCCAAAGAACAAAAAAGAACTTTCATCTAAAAACAAAAGGCTGATGATAGAAAGTGAATACAGATTTAAATCACAATTGATTTGGACACTGTTTACGTTGGTATGTCATTAATAAAATTAATAGCCAACAAAAGGAGACAGCTATAAAAATGAGTAAGACACATTTCAGGCAATAGTGTAGCTGCAAATTTGATGACATAATTCATTTCCCTCTCTGTTCTTTAACAGATAGGAAAAAATCAGTGAAGGAATGAAGGGACATCTGAGTTTAATTATGGCAATTTATGAAGATTACTTGTCACCCTATTGCAGGGATTAAGTGTTATCTGTAAATTATCTGAAAATCTATCTAAAGGCCCAAAACTGAAATGCAATGATGTTATGGAAACTTTGCTCTTTGATAGGCTGCAGAGATTTTGTTTTTCTTTTTGCTTACTGCAGAGTTTCTTGTCACAAACTTCTCCAGTCTCACACAAAGAGCAGGGTGCTCCTTTAGTATATGGGGGGCATATTTGGAAAATTTCCTCTGTAAAAGACCAAAAACATTGGTTAGCCACATAGCTATTAATTTCTCTAATATTGCTCATGTATTCATACAAGTTGCCTTGGTCACTAAGTCATGAAAATTGATTTTGTTTCCAAGGCTATACTCATTTCTTTTGTAAAGGGACATGCTATTAAATCCCTAATCTATGTAGAAATTATATTCTTGAATAGTTTATAGCGCATAATTTAGATGTGATCCCATCAATTATGCATGCAACAACCACAAAGGTTTTACTATAAACACTAAAATTATTTCTTGGTTTTGCAAATGGACTATACAATTTTTTAAATTATAAATAAAACATCAACTTTTATGGTTCAATTCAAAATTTTAAAAAGCAATACTTAGTTTTTTTTTGTTTCTATGTGATGATGTGCTAAAAAAAGAGCTGGTGGTCATTTATCTTTAGCTGGTCATTTATAGAGAAAGACTTTGCTGTTGGTTCAACTCTGGCTGGTTTTCATAACTGCCGTGTATTATAAGGTTTAAGAAGTTCTTTTCAGGGCCAGAGAGACAGTACAGTGGGCAGTGGGTTTGCTCTGCATAAGGCTAAACTGGGTTCTTTTCCAAGCATCCTATATGGGACTCTGAACATTACCAGGAATAATTCTACATAAGTGTAGGTCCACAATGCAATAATCCCTCCCAAAAACCCACTTTAAAAAGTTTTCTAGTTTACTGAGTTCTTTTTAATCAGGAATGAATATATTTCCCTCTCATTTTCATGGTGTACTTACATTTAACACAAATATCTTGTAGGCAAAACATAATTGGTCCTTGCTTATTTATTTTTCTATTTATCATTTATTTATTCATTCATTCATTTGTTCATTTATCTATTTATTTATAACACCCATCCCTTCACCAGTGTACATTTCTCACCATCGATGTCCCCAGTTTCCCTCCACCTCACTCTGCTCCCGCCAGCCTCTGTGGCAGGTAACCTTCTCCTCTCTCACCTTCTCTAATCATTTGGACAGGTTTTTTGGATTCCAGCTATTAATTTCTGCTCAAAAATTTTATTGTTTCCTTCCTCCTGCCTATTTTGGGTTCCTTTTGTTGTCATTTTCTAAGACCTTAAGCTGTGAACTCAAGTTATTTATGTGGGTCCTTTCTTCATTCCTGATATATACTTGCAAAGCTATAAACTGTCCTCTTAACGCTGCTTTTGCTTTATCCCACAAGTTCTGGTTGCTGGGCCCTCACTCTAGTTTGTTTCCAGGAATCTTTTGATTTCCTCTCTAACCCACTGCTTATTCATAGCGAGCTATTCAACTTCCAGGTGTTTGATTTGATTCTCCATTTCTGTGTGTGATTAACTTCTATTTTCATTGCATCCTGGTTTGAAAAGATAGCTGATATAATTTCTATCTTACTTTTATGGAGGTATGTTTTGTGGCAGTATGTGGTCTATCTTGGAAGATATGCCATGTGCTCTGGAGAAGAATACTCGGCTTTTGGGGGATAAAAAGCCCTGTATATATCTACTAGCCCCCTCTTTTCCATTTTATCTTTTAAAGCCAGTATTTCCTTGCTAGGTTTTAGGGGTATCAAGGGGTAATAAGGCAGTGTTGAAGTCTCCAACTACTATTGTGTTGCTACCAGTGTCCTCCTTGAAGTTTATTAGCAATTGTTTTAAGTATTTTGCTGGTCCCTCACTGGGTGCATTTACATTTAGGAGTATAATTTCTGCCTAATGTGCATATCCCTTCATTAAGAAATGAACCTCACTGTCTCTCATAACCTTTTTTTAGCCTAAAATCTTAGTTGTTGGATATTAGTATGGCTACCCTGGCATTTTTTTCCAGTCTTTGGCTTTGCTCTGACTATTAAAATGTAGTTTCTTGTAGGTAGCAAAATGTTGGATTAAATTTTTAGTCCATTTTGCCACCTTGCATTTAGAACACTAACATTGAGAGAGATTAGTGTTATGGGCTCTTGTGCTATCTTTCTTTAGAGGTCTGTTGTATTTGTGAGAGTTGAATTTACTTACAGTAGCCCCTTAAGAATTTTTTTAAAGATTATTTTGAATCTATGAAGTTCCTGAGCTGTTGTTTATTCATGAATTTGTGTATCAATCCGAATGAGAGACTAACCTTAGAGTACTTTTAGTGAAGCCTTCATTTTGTTAAGTCCTTTTAACTATATATCCCACCATTCTTGTAGGGTTTCATTCAGTAGGTCTGCTGTGAATCTAAGGGATGCTTCTTTGTAATTTCCTTCTTTGATCTTGCTGCTTTTAGTATCGCATTGTATCTCTACCCATGTGTTTGTTGTTCTGATTAGGATTTGCCTTGGAGTCTTTATTAGGATTTCTTTTAGCTGGTACAATCTCTGGAATTCCTGGGGCACGCATCTATGACATCTCAAACTCTCGTGTACTATATATAAAGTACCACATCACATTTAATAGATGGAGTATAAGGCACCCAATAATAAAGTATGTAGTCACAATGCCTGTTCTGTAACGTCACTTCACTTCACTACAATTTCTTATACAAAGGGTTTAATGGCCCAATGGCTCCTCATGAAATTGAACAGTTCTCATTAACTTTCTTCGAGGAGTACATTTCTTGACCATATTTAGAAAATTAGCTCTAACCAGCAATATAAAATAAAATATCAATTGTCTATTTAGGATGGGCTCAAGCAGTAGTAGGAAAAATTTGAAATAATTGTGGTCCATAATTGCAATGGTGATGGGTTTTGGGTTGAATATTGAATATAAGAAATTAACATGAACATATTTGTTAAAAATTGAGTAGAAACCCACGACATTTAATAATTTCAATAAGCTAAAGCAATAACAGATGGTCCAATTTGCACATAACAACCCAATAAAAAGGTCATGACTTTCTCAATACCATTCTCAGATATATGTTGTAATAAGTAATATAACTAGCGCCTACTAAGGGAGAAGGCATGAGGATGGGGTGTGGGTTGGAAACAAGGATCTTTGGTGGCAGTAAGGGCACATTGGTGGTGGGACTGGTGTTAGAATATTGAATACTTGAAACAACTATACTTTGAATAGCCTTGTAAATCACAGTATTTAAATAAAGTTAAAAATATAATAAATCACTTAAGATATAATACAATGTTTATTTTAATTTTCATTGATAAGTTTTCAACTCTGGTATCTAAATTATTTTGTATTAACTTTTATTTTGCACTTGCCTCTCATTTTGCTAAGATCCTGTCTTCACTTGTCTAATGCGATTTTCTGATTATGTCTTATTTCCCATTCCTTTTTTCTTCCCTCATTTGGATTAACTGAATGATATTTTTAAAACGTTCATTTTTTATTATTTTGTTTTTGGGCCCCATGCAGCAGTACTGAGTTTACTCCTGATTCTGCCCTCAGGGCTCACCACTTGAGGGCTCAGTGGAACAAGGAGTGCCGGGTCAAAACCAGGTCTGCTGAATACAAGGCAAACACCCAACCCACTGTACTATCACTATGGTCCCCTTTTTTGTTTCTTTTTTTTTAACTGTCTATTTAAAATTTTTAACTTGAAAACAGTTTCCACCACTTAAAGTTTCTTTTTCTTTTTTAAACTTTCAACTTTAATAGTTCATGGCAGGTGCGATTCTTTACACAAAGTATTTCTCTCACCATCCTATTTGAGTCACATTATAGAAGAAAACTTTGCTTATCTTTAGTATAAAATACGGGCTTATAAAACAATGCTTAATGTTATATCTAGTTAAACTATTTTAATGTAAATAACTTACGGAGGTGCATAGTCGCATACAAATATTGAGGTCTGAGATCCTCCAAGATTAGGACACAAGGCAATTGCACAACCAACTTTATTTGAAACAGCCCAAACTACCTATAAAAGAGAAAATTTTTAAGTATATAAATCCATGATGCAAATGTTAAATTAATATAAAAATATACTGTGTCATTGTTATGGGCAGGAAATGAATATATAAAATGAATTGGCAATTGATTCCTAATATTTTGTTTGAATAATTATTTTGTTAGGGTCACTATTGCATGTGGTTCCTTGAGCACCATGAGGACTGAGCACCGAGCCAGAAGATAATTCTTAGAACTGCTCAGTGTCACCCCCACTCCAAGCCAAAACTATTTTTCAGAAAAATTCTTAGTTTATAGTCACATTGCAAAATCTGTGACTTTAATAACTTCTGTTAAATTTGTTACATCACAAGAGACAGGGATTGAAATTAGTAACATATTAAGTATATTGCCAGAAAATAAATAGTAATAAATTTTTAGTTGAATTGAAAGAATAATGAAGTAATTCAAAAGAAAGAGAAATCTAATGGAAAACGGGCCATGGGAAGAGAGAATTTAAAAAAAGTAAAGGGCATTCATTTTCCTTTGTGACAATGGTGGGATTTTCTTGTACTTTACAAATGAACAAAAGGGAAAATACTAATTCTTAGATAATAAAATAACTCTTGAAAGGCAGGCATAGATTCCTAGAATATGTATCTTTTCAAGGTGCAAGATGCATTAACAGAAATTATAAGTTGACGTTTTCTATTATCATGGTCTGGGTGTAGTCAAAATAAACAGTTTTGTAGAAAAATATGTAAATGTCTCTCTGTAATAAAAAGCACAAGAAACTGAAAATAATTGGTTTATTTCTAACCAAATGTTTAAATTTGGAGTGTGAGAGATTAATTCCTAACTGGTTCCCCAATTAATGAGGTTAGATTCTTTCAAAATCTTTTTTTTCCAGTACCCATTTATTTTGACTTGTGAGGCAGTGCCATTTTTTTTTTTAATTAAGAAAATTATCATGCAGAAGATTATCCATGACTTCAACTCAGAACTCTTTGATAGTCACGTCTACCTGCCCACATACCAATATCCGCAGGATGGGTATGTGATCCCCAACATTCTCCCTTCTGAAATCCGACATGACATTTCGTCAGTAAAGAAGGGAACAGCACCTGGCCCAGACAAAGTCAGTCCCGAACACCTGAAGAATCTGCCTTCAGTACTCATCAATACACTGGCTCGGTTCTTCACACGATACCTGTCTGAATGCAAGGTGCCCTCCCAATGGAAAACCAGCAGGACAGTTCTACTGTTCAAGGGAGACATCCACGACATTGGCAACTATCGACCCATCTGCCTGTTGTCTGTCATCTACAAACTGTTCACTCGAGTCATCCTGAACAGGGTTGGCAGAACATTAGATGAAGGACAACCATGCAAGCAAGCTGGCTTCCGAAAAGGATTCAGCACAATCGACCAAATCCACACTGTAACCAAGTTCATTGAAGTTTGTAGGAAGTTCAAGATGCCACTCTGTCTCATGTTCATTGATTTAAAGAAAGCCTTTGATTCTGTGGAGACTGAAGCTAGTCATCGAAGCCCTAGCCAAACAGAGTGTTCAAACCCAATACATCAAGATCCTTCGTTAGCTGTATTACGGATTCACCAGGATCTCACCATTCTACAAAGAAGTGATCATTGATGTCAAAAGAGGGGTTCAGCAGGGTGATACCATTTCTCCAAAACTCTTCAGCGCCACCCTAGAGAACACCATGTGACAATTAGAATGGGAAGGAATGGGAGTGAAGATAGATGGTCAGCAACTACACCACCTCCACTTCGCTGATGACATTGTTCTAATAACACCAAATATTAGCCAAGCGGCACAAATGCTGGCTGACTTTGACCGAGAATGTGGAAAGATAGGTCTACAGCTGAATCTCAGCAAAGACTATGTTCATGAAAAATGAACTAGTTCCAGAGGCCCCATTAACTCTCAATGAGACAAACATCTCTGAATGCAGCAGTTATGTGTACCTAGGTCGAGAAGTCAACATGATCAACGACCTAAAACCTGACTGTGCAGGAGGAAGAGAGCGGCATGGAATGCCTTCAAAGGCATTGGAGAAATAGCTAAAAGACAAAGAACCTTCGGCTCTGGGCACATCTCTTCAACCGTTCTCCCTGCATTAACATACTCCTCAGAGACCTGGGCCCTACTAAAGCAGGATGAGAATGCTATTTGGGTCTCCAAAGAGGAATCGAAAGAGCTATGCTTGGAATATTACGCCACACTCAAGTGAGAGAAAGAATCCGGAGCTCCGACCTCCGTCGCTGTTCCAGAGTCAGGGATGCTGCCTCATTTGCCAAGGCATCAAAAATCAGATGGGCTGGACATGTAATGCGATTTGGAGACAACCGCTGGACTAGATCCGTTACTGACTGGATTCCATGGGATGTCAAAAGATCACGTGGCCGCCCACCTACAAGATGGTCAGACTTCTTCGTCAAGACCCTGAATGAACGGTTTGAGGCTCTTCATATTCCTGTAGCAACCAGATGCCATTGAGCTACACTGGCACGTGATAGAGTCAAATGGAAATGTTACTGGTGCCCACTCGAGCAAATAGATGAATAACGGGATGTCAAGTGATCAAGAGATCAAGAAAATTAAGTTCAGGAGGCCAGAGTGGTAGTATACAGTGTGTAGGGCTTTGGCTTTGCATATTTCTGACCGTGATTCAATCCCTGGAATCCTGTATGGTCCACCAAGAACCCCCATATATATATAGAGAGATATACTATGTGATTGCCATGTGCAGAAAGAATAAATATATATATATAAAGAATTGGCAATTCATTCCTAATATTATGTATTTATATATAACATAAATGCATGTGTATATATATACATATCTTTACATATATAAACACACATACATTTATGTATATACGTGTATTAATTAGGCTTGATAATTTATATAGGGTTGGTAATATACATAACTATGTATATACATGTATTAATTAGGGTTGGTAATTTTTCTTAGTTAATAAAACATAGAGATAGGAAACTAGAAACAGTCACAAGGTCTGATGTTTCTTCTGCCCTACTCCTCACCCTCTTTTTCCAACTGGGGAAGGAAAGCAGTGTTTAGGGATGTTAAGTGGAGGGTAGGACACACTGCTGAGAATGAGACAAATGCTTGCAAATTAAGCAGGCCAGCATAATGCTTGGAGCAGTACATTAGGGATTATATTGTAACGCTTCCTCTAAAGTTAGAGTGAAGCAGAAATACTTAGAATTTAGGATTCATCCTTTCATCTTTCCCAAAAACAATATAAAAGAAAATTCTGAGTTCTTCCAGCATAGGGACAGATGAGGGCATGGATTAGATGGAATTCACCAAGCCAAAAGCCACATAAACAGTTTCTTCTTCCAGTGCAAGTAGTACCAGAAAGCCACTACTGGAAAGGAAGGAATTTCATTGAGGAGGCTGCAAAGCCAGAGTCCTGTGGCCTGAGGCTTCTCAGCCCCTTCCCCCACCCGTCCCCACCCCCACTGCTTTTCCGGTAACCGTCCTTTTGCTCTCCTCAGGACGTTTGCTTTTCTTGTGTTTATTGTTTTCCCCCACCTTCCTTTTCTTTTTAGGCAAAGGTTTTTTTTGGTTTTTGGGTCACACCCGGCAATGCTCAGGGGCTACTCCTGGCTCTGCACTCAGGAATTACTCCTGGCAGTGCTCAGGGGACCATATGGGATGCCAGAGATCAAACCCAGGCCCCAGGCCGGCTGCCTGCAAGGCAAATGCCCTACCCACTGGGCTTTCGCTCTGGCCCATTTTTAGGCAAAGTTTTAACAGTATCTGGCAACTTAAGGACCCACAATAAATATTAATTCTTTGAATGTTCATCTCCCACTCTTGGAACCTCCAAATTTTCTTTTGGCACAGCTTTCATCTGTGTTTCATCTGTCGAGCTAATGTTTCCTTATATTTTGTCAATATTTAGCATTAAGTTGGGTCTCATCGGGTCCCACTTTAGAATCATGTGCAGAAAACTCAAAAGACCACCACTGTTCAAGGTCTTCTGGTAGCAAAAACGAAACTACTTTGAGGCAGGGATTAAATGGACATTTGATCCCTTTGTTTTTGAAAGTCTTATATGACTGCATCATAAAACCAAGCCATAAGTTTTGACCAAATTGTGTTTAGAATTTGGTTTATGAATAGTGATTATAACATGAAGACAATTTCTTAACACAATTGTGATTACTTTTTGGCTTTGGTAGTATACGATAAGTAGTTTAAATGTAGGTTTAAAATATTTTGCTTTCATTAAAGAAAGTCAATGTAATGCTAATATGAGCATCAGTTCCAACTCCAATATCAGTATCTGAAAATGTAAATGGCTCATATTTATAGTTCATTTCACCTAAAACATTAAGTAGTTTTTGAAGCAGTAAAAATCAAACGTATGCTTCTTAACTATTTAGGCATAACTTTGTAATTTTGTTTTTGCAATTTTCAATTCACCAATGAACAACAAGATCCTTTTTCTGATGCAGCAATACTAAAGGAGGAGCATTTGGAAGTAGGTTCCTATATTCTCTGCTTATTTATTTCTGGTACCCGACATTGAACTGGGGCTTCACACATGTGAAATAAAATTTGTGCCCCACAGGAACCATATCCCAAATTCCAAAGGATTATTTAACAGCAGTGACTCAGCCTGAATGCCATGTTAGGAATGCCGCTATTTTGTTTATTTTCAAGATAACTGACTTTTGCTTCTGTATTCTCAATTTTCCCAGCAAGAGCCAAAATACATTATTTGCAAGGTTTGTTTTGAGAGGTGGCTTCCCACTTACAGTATTCAGTTTGTATCCTGTTGTGAGACAGAGTAAATAGGAAGGGAATCTAAGATTGGCTAAATTTTTTGATCAAGGCTCTTCTGATAAAAAAATAACTTCTCTGTGTGCTGAAAATAGGTAATGGAACAAACCTGATAACCTCTCAGCATCTGTATTACAAAACCAGCAGGAGCCAAAATACACTATTTGCAAAGGTTTATTCTGACAGGAGGAGTTCCCACTTACAGTATTCTGTTTGTATCCTGTTGTGAGACAGAGTAAATAGGAAGGGAATATAAGATTGGCTAAATTCTTTGGTCAGGCTCTTCTGATAATAATGACCTCTCTGCATGCTGAAAATAGGTAAAAGAACAAACATGGTAACCTCTAGGTATCTGTATTGCAAATTATAATGTCCAAAAGGAGAAAGAAAGTAAAAAGGAGGGGGAAATGTGCAAGAAGAGAAGGGAGAGAGAGAGAAAGAGAGAGAGAAGGAAAGCACTTGCCATAGAGACTTGGGGGTTGAGGGCAGTGGCCCGGGAGAAAATGGGAACATTGGTGGTGGGAAATGTAACTGGTGGAGAGATGGGTGTTGGAACATTATATGATTGAAAACTGACCGTGAGCAGCTTTGTAATTGTTCTTCTCAGTGATTCAATGTAAAAAGCAAACAAACATTGTGCTAATTAAATTTGTATAGATGAGTAAAGGTATAGGAGAAATTTATAGGCATAGGTAGGGATAGTTATAGGCATAGATATAGGTATATATATATGTATAGTATAGGTATAATATAGGTATAGTATAGGTATAGTATAGGTATGGGTATAGTATAGGCACGGTATAGATATTGGTATAGGTATAGGTATGGTATAGGTATTGGTATAGGAATAGTATAGGTATAAGTATAGGTGTGATATAGGTCTTGGTCTAGTGTAGGTATAGTATAGGTATAAGTATAGGTATGGTCTAGGTCTAGGTCTAGGTCTAGGTCTAGGTCTAGCTATAGGTCTGTCCATGATGTAAGTGGGTCTTCTCAGAAGCTCAGTGTCATGTGTAGGAACAACTGGACTGAAAGTAAGTCACAATGCAGCCCAAAGTTTCCTCCTGTAATAATCAATTGGAAAAAAAACAAGAAATAATGGGTTTGGTTTTTGTTTGATATTGAACATTAAGCAACAGAGGATAATATGTCCAAGAGATGAGTGCAAAGTGGAAACGGTGTGAGTTGTATAATTTCCCTAGTTTATTTTTGTGATATAGTTTCTTTACTATGGCCATGTGGAATTGGGTAGTAGGTAAACTAGATTCACAGTTCAGTCAGAATTGACAATCTGGGAAGCCAAGGACAAAATGTTGGAGAATGTAGTACTGGAAAAGTTAAAATTTTTAATGAGACAATTGTGTTGGATACATAGGTGATTCTCACCATCAATTCAGCAGACCACTAATCAGACTAGGCATATTAAATAAATAACCCTAACTTAGAAAAAATCACCTATTAAAAGCTAACAGAAGGGGCCAGAGTGATAGCCCAGCGGGTAGTGCGTTTGCCTTACACACGACTGGCTCCTGCCACCCGGATTCGATCCCCAGCATCCCATATGGTCCCCGGGCACCACCAGGAGTAATTCCTGAGTGCAGAGCCAGGAGAAACCCCTGAGCATTGCCGGATGTGACCCAAAAAAGCAATAAATAAATAAACAAACAAACAAACAAATAAATAAATAAATAAAAATAAAAGCTAACAGAAACAATTCTGAGTCTGTACCAGAGCAGGAATAGGACCTATATTCCATTAGTGAACTGTAAAACTTGGTAATTTCTAGGGTTTAGGTAGTAGTTTAGAATACTCTTGTCCCGGGCCTGAGCGATAGCCCAGCAGGTAGGGCATGCGGCCAGCCTGTGCCTGCCTGGGTTCAATCCCCAGCAACCCATATGGTCCCCCGAGCACTGCCAGGAGTAATTTCTTAGTGCAGAGCCAGGAGTAACCCCTGAGTATCGCCGGTGTGACCCAAAAAGCAAAAAAAAAAAAAAAAAAAAAAAAAGAATACTCTTGTCTCAAATGTTGAGAGATAATCGAAGATTGAGGAGTGTTTTCATTCAATCTTAGATTGAGGAGTGTTTTCATTTCGTTTTGAGTGTGGACATCATTTTTAAGAAAGTTTTTAAGTGGCCGGAGCAATAGCCCAGCGGGTAGGGTGTTTGCCTTGCACACGGCTGGCCCATGCATGTGGTCCCCCGAGCACTGCCAGGAGTGATTCCTGAGTACAGAGCCAGGAGTGACCCCTGAGCATCGCAGGGTGTGACCCAAAAAAGAAAAAAAAAAGGAAAGTTTTTAAAAAGTTTATACTTTATAAAAAAAGAACCCAAAGAATCAAAAATTCAAGTGCCTTAATTATATCTCAGAAGGCAGTTAAAATATTTATAGGCATAGAAATAAATCAGCATACAACAAGATAAAATTTATCTAACATACCAAGAAGCAAGGTAATTTAATCCATAATAAAAATGTAAAGGTAAATCAAATGAAGCTAATCTAGACTTAACACAAGTGCCAGAATTAGCATGAAAACATTGTAATAATAGCACAACTATATCCCATATGCTCAAAAAAAGCTAGAAAAATATCATATGCTAGATTACCTGCTATCAATAGCAAAAAAGAAGAAAAAAAACTAAACTCTTAGAAATTAAACTTCAACATATAAAATGAAAAACAAACTAAATGTCATAAACAGTAGATTAAACATTATAGAATAAATTATTGTAAACTAGATAAAGATACAGAGAAACAAACACAAATTATCATTTGGAAAATGTGAAAAGATCTTTCTTCTTGGTAACTGGAATTTGGGAAAAGAAATTATTTCAAGGGAATGGTCAGAATATTTCAATAAACAATGTTCAACACTTTTCCAAGTTTAATTAAAACAGACACACACAGTTTCAATACCACAGCACAAGAGCCTGAAGAAAATGTCCATGTGTTTTGGAATTATTTAAGCATGAAATGAAGGAATAAATAAGATAAAGAGAAAAAGACACATTATATTCAGAGAAATGAAAAAGATACATTATATCCAAGAAATGAAACTAGTACAATATATTTCTTGCTTTATATGAGATGACAATGGATTTTTTTTAAAAATGCAAAAAAAAAAGAAAGTCATTGTAATGAATTCTATTCCCAAGAAAAATATCTTCCCAACAAATTTGAGTTTAATAAGAATGAATCAATAAAACATTAAATATTTACCTGTGTATAATGGCCACAAACACCAGAACATACTAGTGTGTTATAGTTAAAATATTGAGTTTCATTATACCAAGCAACAACAGCTGAATTTGGTGAGAATATGCGTAATGCTCCCAGCCATATATTTTCTCCAAGAAATTGATGGTTTGGATCACATGCAAATGGTGATGATAGACAACCATTGTGTTCAAATTTGCACTTGTTTGCCCATTTCTGAGCAACCTTTGCTAAACTGGCTTCCCAACTCTGAAAGATAAAAATAATGTAAATTAAAATATACAATTTAAAGTTATTCTAATAATGATAATAAATTGAAAATTAGTATTAATTTTAATTCAAGATCATTTTTATTTGGTATTTGGTATGTTCACAGTGAGTTATTTATTTTTAGCACAGTCTCACTGGCATTATTTATATAGTACTCATTCCTCTAGCAATTCATCTTTGTATTGTCAGTAACTTGTAGTTGAACCTGGTATAGTAGAGGCAGTCAACAAATATCTCTAGATGTGATTTAAATGTAAGCATTCAGCGCCTAGAAACTCAGGAGCTCATACAAATAAAATTATATGATTCGAACTTTTTATCAGGAGAAAAGCCCCATTAAGCACTAGGAAAAGAATTTCCTTACCTTGATGAAAGTAATTACAAAACAAAACTGAAATCCCTAAGTAACACAGTCATACAATGAACATTCATATAAAATGATAATGAATTGAGATTTTTTCCAACATTAAGAATGAAATCAGAAGTCTTACTATTTCCATTTAAAATGGTAGATAAAATTTTAATATATATATGAAGTATTTGAATTATAAATATATGAAAATAATGTATCATGCATAGCAGTTGAGGTATGTCATTATTTACAAATGACTATGAATGCAGAGAATACAAATGAATATACAAACAAAATTGTAAGAAGGCAAATTATTGAAGTTTCCAGGTATGAGCAAATATTAAAATTATATATACATATTTAATTATTAAAGCTAATAGCTATGAGTAAAATACTCAACATTGTATTTATTTAATTTAGAAAAATTTCAAAAATATGTATAAATAAATATCTTTAAATAGTGTTCAAAAAAACATCTTTACATGACAGCTACAAAAAAACACTAAAATAACTTTTTGTTTGCTTTTGGGCCACACTTAGTGAAGATCGGGGCTCACTGTTGGCTCTGTGTTCAGACTATACTGGCAGGCTGTGAAGATCACATGGGTTGTTTGGAATTAAACCTGGGCAGGACACATGCAAGACAAGTGCCTTACTGACTACTGTCATTCAGCCCCATTAAATAATATTTTTAACTAAAATAGAGAAAAAATTAAAATTTCATTAATTGAAATATTTAATATTGGAATTGAAATATTTAATATTTGAATTGAAATATTTAATATTGATAAATGGAAAGAGGGTAGAAATTGATTTAGAATTTCATACAAAATTTTAAGTAAATTTTAAGTAAATTTTAGGTAAAACTTTAAGTAAATTTTAACAGAAAAACTAAGGCAATCTTCAATATGCAAAACAAAGTTGTGAACGTATTCTATCAGCTATCATAAAGCTATAAGCTATATTAAAACAATATAGTATTATTTCAATATACCAAGACTATGTATACAAGGCTGGCTATACAAGATTATTCCATACCTATCTATACCAGGCTATCTATACAAGAGCAGATAGAATGCCTGGTGGGGCAGGGGAGTCCAAAAACTTTTTTTTTTTTTTTTTTGCTTTTTGGGTCACACTCAGTGATACTCAGAGGTTACACCAGGCTCTGCATTCAGAGATTTCTCCCTAACAGTTCTTTGAGAGCATATGGGATACAGGGGATGAACCCAGGTGGCCCACATGCAAGCAAAAGCACAACCACACACTGTACAATCACCCACACTCAAGTCCTAAACATTTTTGACAAAAATGACCATACATGACCATTTCCTGGTGTAGATTACTATTGACAAGATGACTTTTGAATTTTTTTAATCACATGACATCATGATGTCACAAAAATATGGCAGTCTTGTGTAAACTTTACCTAGTTTTTCCCATTCAAATGTTTTTTTTTCTTTGTTTTTTTTTTTTTGTGTGTCACACTCAAGTGATGCTCAGGGATTTCTCCTGGTTCTGCCTCAGGAATTACTCCTGCGCGTGCTTGGAGGACCGAATGGGATGCCGGTGATAGAACCCAATTAGGCTGGTTGGGAAGCAAAGACCCTAACCACTGTACTATCACTCTGGCCCAATTCATAATGCACTTAACGTAACTACTAGGTATCAAAATTGAGAAATTGACAATGATAAAAACATAGAAATTCTAAGATTTCAATAGATTTTTATAAGCATTCAACTTTAAGCAATTTTGCACATGTGTAAATTGCCGTAATGATGCATACAGTCAAGATACACATATGCTATTCCATTATCCCAATGATCACACATGCTAACCTTTAAAGCCACAGTCACTCCCCCACCCTATGCCTAACCCTTGGCAATCAGTTTTTTATCTGTATAATTTTTTATTTCAGTTATGAAATTATAAATATTTCAGGATTAATATTTTATTGCTCTTTATTGCTCTGATTAGTGTCCTATAGATTGCCACATCTTTTAAGGCTGATTTCATTTTTTTTTCTTCTCTGTTCTTTGCTTTTTTTCTTTTCTCTTTCCTTTTCATTTCTTTTCTTTCCTTTTCTTTTTTAGGTTTTTTTTTTTTGGGGGGGGTGTCACACCCCTGGGACTCTCAGGTGCACTCCTAGCTCCTAGCTCAGGAATTACTCCAAGAGGTGCCGGGGGACCATATGGGATGCTGATCGAACCCAGGTCGGGCGCGGGCAAGGCAAAGGCCCTGGCCGCTGTGCTTTCGCTCCGGCCCCTTCTTTTTAGTTTTTGTTTTGTTTCTGGGCCATACGGGTAGGCAGTCCTCAGGTTTAATCCTGGTCAAGGTTCACTCCTGGTGGTGATCGGGCCCATATGGGGTGCCAAGGATTGAACCCAGGACCCAGGTAGTTCTTTTGCAAGGGGAATGCCACATCTTTTAAACCTTCACCTATGTATAAAAAATTTGGTTTACGATTTATGTAATAGTTTGCGATTTATACTATAAATAAAGCATCTGTAAGTACTTGATAACGTTTGCTTCTCCCCATAGCCACAACCACCAACACTCAGAGGCAACTCACATGGCATTCATTTCTCAGGGACTATTCCAAGCAGTGCTCAGGGAACCATGTAGTGCCAATTACCCAATGCTTGCTGCATGCGAGGCATAAGCACTAGGCCTCTGAGCTATCTCTCTCATAGGTCCATGAGCACATTTTATGCATAAATACTTTCCTTCTAGTAGGAAAAATTGGCTAAAAGTTGTCACTGCTGGGTCAATGTATGATAGATATAGTTTATTCACATTATTCCCAGTATTTTACTATGGTCTTTTTTTCTCTTATTCAACTTCTTTAATTAGCAGCCAATGGTATCAAATTAGAGTGCTTTCTGTTTTGTTTTTACTTTTTATTTGTGGTGCTGATGGTTGAAACTAGAGCCACACACACCAGGTAAATACTGAGCCTTCACTGTAGCTTTCCAAATCTGTTTTTTTTTTTTTTAAACAACAATCACACTTACAGTGCTAGCATCTGACAGTACTCAGACTTGCTGTGCTCAGGCTCAGAGATCACTAGAACGTGCAGCAGAGCTAGGGGTGGTAGCATATAGTGCCAGGTATACAGGGATTCCTTTTATGGATAAGATTTGCTTGTTACTAATTGAACTATATCTCCAATTCCTTTATTTATTCTATTTTTATTATCTTTTTGATTTGCCTTTTTTATGGCTAGAAGTGAACACATTTTGTGTGCATACTTGTGTGCACACCCATTGGTATTCAGGGGTTACTACTAGTTTTGCACTCAGGAATTACTCCTAATGTTGCTGGGGGACTATATTGAATCAGGGTAGGACTTGTACAAGGCAAACAAATGCCCTGCCTGCTGTACTCTCTTTCTGGCCCTGGAATTTACAATGCAGTTAATTATACTTACCTTGGATACATCATTTTAATACCACATCCAGGGGCCGGAGGCGATAGCCCAGCGGGTAGGGCGTTTGCCTTGCATGTGGCGGGCCTGTGCCGGCCCGGGTTCGATCCCTGGCATCCCATATGGTCCCCCGAGCACCGCCAGGAGTAATTCCTGAGTGCAGAGCCAGGAGTAACCCCTGAGCATCGCCGGTGTGACCCAAAAAGCAAAAAACAAAACCCACATCCATCACCACAGTGGCCACTTCCCTTCACCAGTATCCCAAGGACTCTCTCAGCCTCCGTCCCCCACACTCCCAGCCCTTCACCAGTATCCCAAGGACTCTCTCTCTCAGCCTCCGTCCCCCACACTCCCAGCCCTTCACCATACGTAAGCTCAGTTCTGTGAGGAAACATTTAAGTTCTAATGACTGATTATTTACTGCTGCTTTACTGTATTTCCTTTTTATTTCATATTTAGAATGGGTCTCTCTTCCTCTGTTTTTAATGTGGAGGCGGTGACATCTACATATATAGGTGGATAGAGATAATTTACTGGAATTCTGCAAATTATAAATCAATGATAAACTGATAAATATTTTTACAGGTATATACATTTTTATGATTAATTTTTAATTTTTTTACTTTGTTTAAATAATGTGATTTACAAAGCTGTTCACAGTACAGTTGTTTCAGGTATTCAATATTCCAAGTTCTACCACTAATGTGCCCTTGCCACTACCAAAGTCCCTAGATTCCTATTCAACCCCAAGCCTGTTCCTTTAGCAGGCACTAATTGATTTGCTTTATATTGCTTATTACAATATATATCTCATAATGGTGTTGCTAAAGTCAGGACCTTTTTACTGAGCTGTTAAGTACAAGTTGAGTCATCTGTGTTGTTATTTTCACTTATTGAATTTATGGAACTTAGTGGGATTCTACTCAATTTTCTAACCAAGTTGTTCATGTTAATTTGCTACAGATATTCAATATTCACCCCCATCCCTCCATCATTATTTCCAATTTTCCCAACCACCCCTTAAGCTTGCCCCATAGGAAACCCTCAATATTTTACTTTGTTATAACTTGGTAAACATCATCAATAAATGGTTTTCAGAAGACAGTTCATGAAGATTGTTCAATCTTACCATGGAACCATTAAGCCCTTGTATAAGAAATTACTGATAGGTTATTACAGGATAGGTATTGGTGTGTATATATTCTGTTATTGGTTGGCTTCTACTAAACATCCCATTAAATTGGTGGGATTTAACTCTACAATACTCAATATACCAGTATTGTATATTAAACTCTACAATACTCAATATACCACTATTGTAGAGTTTGAGATGTTGCTCCAGGAATTCTAAAAATTTTAGCTGGGTGATAAAGTTGGAGTTAAATTTATAACTGGTGGTGTCTGTGGGCTCGGGCGTGACTGTGGTCCCTTCTAAAAGGGCCTGGAGTTGGAGGAAGTAGCCCATCCATTCCTGCCTCTGTGAAAGCCTAGAGATTTCAGTCAAAAAACCTGCATACCTCAGTTTGTCAACTAATTAATTTCTGGGTGGAGCTCAGGAGGCCATAAAGGGTGCTGGGGACCAAACCCAGGTTGGCCACATGCAAGGCAATGCCCTACCAATGGCACTATCACTTTAGTCCTTATGTAAAATATTTATGTCAATATTTTTACCCAGATTTTGAAAGTTCACAGTTACTATTTCTTAGGATATATGTAATTTTTGCTCCTTTACATCTTTCAGTATTCTTTTCTAAATGCCAGTAGCATGTTTAATTGTTATACTCAGTTGATATGAATCCATTAGTTTATAGGTTCGTTCTTAGTTTTCCAGGACATTTTTTCCATTGTAGCTTAGAATCTAGTATTTCCATGATCTACTTTCAAGTTCACTGATGCTTTTCCTCTCTTGTACTTATTATGCTATTGAATGTATCTGGTGCATTCTAAAGTTTGATTATTATATCTTCAGTTTTAAAACTGCTATTTGAATAATTAAAACTTCTATTTATACCTTGAGACTTTTTATTTTTAAATCTTTATCAAGTATTTTTGTTATGATGACTACTCCAAAAATCCTTGTAGCATCTCTGTTTAGGGATATTATCTTTTTTTATTCATATTAAATTTTTCTTGCTTCTTAGTTCTATGATTGATTTTTTAAACTTATTTTTGATATATTCAGTATTATATGTGAGACACTGGATTGCATTTAGCCTTCTGTTTTAACAAATTTTATTGACACTTATGCAGTGAAATTGAGGGCATGACCTGTTTCTCTCTGATGGGTAAAATTCCAATTTCTTCACTCACTCTTGTTTAACATGCTGTAGAGAGAGAAGCCTCTACCATTGTAAACAGACACACTGGTTCCTGTTGTGTTTCTGGTGCTATCTTGTTATCAGCAGATAGATGAAATCTATTTACTTCACCTCTTCTGACACTGAAGGAGTGAAAAAAATGTCACAATAACAAGGGTAATGGTGGAAGTCTTAACTTCCCACAAGACCACTGCTAAGGTAGAGTGGTTGTGAGGGTCCCTCATTATTGCTGACTATTGGTGATTGTGAAAGACCAATATCCAAGCTGATTAATGATATTTTTAACCCTCTTGCCAAAGTGTAGACTAGAACTAACACTAAAGTTGTTTGACAATAAATTTTTTAAGTATTTTATTATACCACTGTGAGATATACAATTACAAAGATATACAATTAAAAAGTTCATATTTGGATTTCGGTCATACAGTGTTCCAGCACCCATCCTTCCACCAGTGCCCATCTCCCACCACCAACTACCCGGTTCCCTCCTCCCTTCCCCAGCCCGCCTCCATGGCAGGTTCTTTATTTCTTTCCCTTTCTCTCTCTTTCTCTTTTCCTTCCCTTCCAGACTATGGATTACAGAACATACATTAAAGGGTTGTCATGTGTATCTTTTGCCTCTATTTAATGCTCAGTTCTAGCTTGGTATTAGTACCCTCGACAATTGTTAGCACACTGTTCCATTTTCTGTCTTACCTGGCCTCTGACTCCGACACGTTTGGACATTAAATTTTTCAATCAAATATATGCAAATAAAATTAAATGCCAGCAAACGTAATTTCATTTCCATTTAAAATTATATGTTTAAGTCATGTTTCTTATTTCTTTGATTATTTTTCTATGTACTCTGTAATATTTTATTTTCCCACTTGATTTTTGGTGGGGAGTGTGAGGAGGTCATAGAGCTATGCCCAGTTGTGCTCAGTCATTACTCCTGACTTTTTGCTTATGTTGTATCTGGAATTGAATCAAGGTCACTAGTGTGCAAGGTAGATACCTTAACTCTGTTCTGCTTTCTAGTCCAAATCATTCGCATATTTTAAAACTACCAAAATGACTGTATCAAAACATTTGTTTCCAGTAGTCAAGGAGGATTTCAACAATTACTTAGAGAATACTTCATAATTTTCTATTCTGAGAAAATGAATAAACTGAATGATAAATTCTAACATACCAAATGCTACATAGAAGATGAAAATGGCACAAAACTAGGATATCCATTTTTTCTTACAGAGTTGCTATAAGACTGATGGAAGTCAAAGGCAAACAAGCAATCGACAACAGCAAACAAATATTTTAAAGCCAGGTATTCTCACTTAGTAGAGTGCAACCTTTTATGTCTTTTACTTCTTTCTCTATGCTATGTCAACTTAACTATAGATTCTTGAAAACTTTAACTCTCCTTAAGCCTGTGGCTGTCCTAATCTTTGGCCTGAATCATTCAGCAATTTCTCTGCTTTTTAAAGGAAAACATCATTAACTTAAATGTAGTATTCCTTTGAAAAGAAAGAAAATACTAATTAAAACATAGTTCTAATGTTAAATAGCATACACTAAGTTATTCCCTCTTATAGAAAACTTTTTGATCATTATGATTAAGACCATGTATTAATATTCCAAATATTAATCATTATGGTCTTGACAGGATTAAAATTTAAATATATGTTAGGGACCCAATAGCCCTCAACAACTAAGGAATAATGTGCATTTAAAACATGCACAATGGGGGGGCCCAAAACTTTAAGTCCCCTCAAACATGATGTATTTTAAATACGTGTAATAAATAAAAATTATAGTTACCTAGATATGTATAACTAACAGCATCTATTTTCATTTCAGTGTGTTTAAGGACTCCATGACTATAGTTTTGCTTTTCTTACTGAACACAAATTGAAATATTTCTTGAGGGATTAGGGGGTTAAGTCAAGCATAGTGTGCATGCCCAGCATGTTTGAGATCCTGAGTTCCATCTCTGGCAACACTGATTCTTTCTCCCGGTGGGTCTGGGAGCCCCTGGGCTGCCACAGACTCAGGGAACCAGTTATCTGAGCACCACTGGAGTCAACTGTCTAAACAAATTCTTTATAAGGATCTGGAGAGATAATATAGCAGGAAGAGCATTTGTCTTGCACATGGCTGACATTGGTTCAATTCTGGTAACCCATTTGGCCACCCAAGCACTTCCATGATTAATCCCTGAGCACCACCAGGTGTGGCCCAAAAACAAAGGGAAAAAAAAAAAACATTCATAGAAAAATTATTTTAAGAACTCCTTAAGTCTGGCAATACTTTCAGCTGAAATGCAGTTGCTGTTGATATTAAGTTTTCTAAATTGGAGGTAAATTTTTACTGAGCAATATTCAGTCTCAACTTGTAAATAGTATTTGATATTTACAGATGTTCACTTTTTATAAAGCTCAGTCACTTATCTTATGACTTGCCCATTGTGATGCAAAAATGCCCTTCTTATACAAGCATCTTATTATGAAATGTATCACTATACCCAAAACTCTGTGAAGAAGAAAGTTTATGCATATATTCTTTAAAACTAGAATCAGAGACATTGCGATCTTTTTATCTGATCGTTTTCCCACACTGTCTTTTTTAAGAATGTGCTTTATGATCATAATACTTCTGCTGGTTCTGTGTAAGAACAGTCACACTGCATACAGTGCTGAGAGCAGGAGAAATTTGAGATTCTCTTTAAACTATCAACAACTTTATATGGAGAGTCTAACTATAATCTTAAAGAATAAATAGTAATTAGTAAAGTTTTCAAAATTTCTGGAAGGATTATAAGAAAAATTCAAGTAATAAAATTAATACCTAAAAATGAAAATAAAGAAGCAAATTTGATATAGAGACAACTAAACACGAGTAATTTGATCCGTTTGGACATACTGCCCAGTTTCCTTGTATAATTTTGTATCTGGTTGTTTTAGTGCCAAGGACACCACATGAGGTTTACTTTTATTACAAATTTTAAAGACTCATTATCATATTGGTCATTATAGATATTATGTTATACAGCAGATTTTGAAAAGTTTAGGTAACTGAAATATTATACCCTTTGAGTAATAACTCCCTAATTTCATCCCCCTACTACCTCCTACTAAATTTATTCGGAATACTACACATGTATTGTATTTTCAACCTTATGTAAAATATAAATATAAAAAGTCAAAGCACAAGAGAACCCTCATGTCTGTGTATTTATTTTACATGCAGTATTTTGCTTGTGACTTTGAGTAAATGCCAGCAAAAATATGGGGGTGGGAACTAAGCGTATTATGTTTGTGTTTAGTGATGGAGACCAAGCAACACTCAAATATGCCCCTTCTTGCCTCCCCGTGGCTCCATGGCCTTTCAGTGATCCCCACTCTCAGTCCTACCCCATTCTGCAGCAGAGGAAATGCTAAATTTAAGCAAGGAATAGCTTCACGTTTTCCTTTCTCATCCATACCCATCGCTGTCCTGGAGTAGTCGGCTCAAGTCAAGGCGTAAATTTTAACTGCAGGCTAAAAGTCCAGATTAAAGTCACAGAAGGATCCATGAAATGTGTCGCCCAGGTACTGGAAGATGAACCAGAGAAAACAGTGCCCAGAAGGAATTTTTTTTTTCTCACCATTTCTTTCATGTCAGCCGCTGGGGGTCCACGATGGAGCGCATCTCATTGTGAGACTGGGCGCATTGGTCTATGAAACTCTGGTCTGTGATGGCCGGGATTCTGGGAGACGATTTAGTAGCTACCAGATAGAGACCTAAAGTCCATAAATATCTAAATTTCTCCTTTAGCACCATGATGGCGCTCCAAGGCTGCAAAGACCGTGAAAACACCTAATGGCTGTAATGGCTTTGTCTGCCAGTCGGACCCCAGCTCCAGAGATGCTCTGCGTGGACTCAGTCTCCCTGCACAGCCTGGAGCCCAGCTTAAGAGGGTGCCGCATAGGCTAGCTTTTTAGCTCACAATTTCAGGCTAGGAACCATAGCAACAGGATTATGCTGCCCAGAGCTCTTGGCGACTGGCGAGAAACAGTTGAGTCGCCCCTTAGTTTGCCACTATGTTCTATGCGTTTCCACACCAAAATCATTGTAGAAGGTGCCTAGACAGTGTAAAAATTCTATTCTGAAAGTCTATTGTGCCACATATTACTAATAAATTAATACAGATGCTAAAGCATTGTTAATGCAGCATGCATTAATATGTTAATACAACATGCCCCATTAGCTTTTCCCAGACCTGGAAAACACCTAGGGTTGGGGCCGGAGCGATAGCCCAGTGGGTAGGGCGTTTGCCTTTGCACGCAGCCGGCCTGTGCCAGCCTGGGTTTGATCCCCGGCATCCCATATGGTCCCCGAGCACCGCCAGGAGTAATTCCTGAGCGAAGAGCCAGGAGTAACCCCTGAGCATCGCCGGGTGTGACCCAAAAAGCAAAAAAAAAAAAAAGAAAGAAAACACCTAGGGTAGTTTCAATGGCTCATTTTCCTTGTACAGCTTTTAAAATAACTGTTTAAACAAATGTCATCCTCATATTGCGCATTGTCTCACAGACTGGGAATAAAGCAAGAAGGGGAATCTGATTTACTGGATGACTGACTGTAATCTTATTAATCATCTTACCATTTAACAATTTAATACTTTGACTACTTTCAGCTGAAGAGACTACCTAGAGGAGAAAAACTGTGGAAACTATTATTTTGGTCACTTTTTGGTTCCTTTAAACAAAACCATTCCTTCTTGTTTGGAATAGAGCTAACTACAATTTTCTACTATCAGATGATTTTGGATAAAAGAACAACTGCTGTTAATTGATATGTGGACTAATTACTGCGATATAATGCATGAAAGAGTACATGTGATTTCTACTTTTTCATGTAAATAGAAATCAACATCATTAGGCTTAATCTTTTATATTGTTTACATTGTTAATTCTAAATCAGATTTTTATTCTGTGGTATTAAGAGAGTTTTTTTTTCTTCATGTCTTATGGTTTAAATATATTTAAGAAGTTGAGATTGCTTACAGTGCCATTGGAATTCAAGTGACTACCTCCAGACAATTGCGAAAGGTTCTGGTCAGTTAACACATAATGAAAACTTTGTTGTAATTGGTAATCTTTTGGTATAAAGGAGAAAATTGAAAATTGTTCCAGCTTGAAAGATACGTTGGGAAAAGATCTACCATTTGATGTTCAGTAGATTTTGGTTAACGGCAACTATCTCAGTGAATGAAGCCCCATTCAGAGTGATTGTGAGGGCCAAAACTTCAAGTTTTCTCCCCTTTACTCTTTGCACCACCAGCATCTTTTTTGCTTTTTAATATTTTATCATAACACCATGAGATATACAATTACAAAAATGTTCATAAGATGTACATATTTGGGTTTCGGTCATACAGTGTTCCAGCACCCATCCCTCCACCAGTGCCCATTTCCCACCACCAATGTCCCCAATTCCCTCCCCCCTCCCTAGCCTGCCTCTATGGCAGGTTCTTTATTTCTTTCTCTTTCTCTTCCTTTTTCTCTTTTCCTTCCCTTCCACATTGTGGATTACAATACACACATGAAGAGGTTGTCATGTGTATCTTTTGCATGTAGTTAATGCTCAGTTATAGGTTGGTATTAGCACTTTCAACAATTATTAGCACACTGTTCCATTTTCTGTCTTACCTAGCCTCTGACTCCCACACATTTGTGATAATTTTCACCTTTTACAAGACCTCCTGATCCATGTTTCACCTGACCTTGGATATTGGTATCATAATATGTACATATATATTTATGTCATGCAAATAAATGCAGTCATTCTATATCTGTCTCTCTCCTTCTGGCTAATTTCACTCAACATGATCTTCTCCATGTCCATCCATTTATAGGCAAATTTCATAACTTCACTTTTCCTAACAGCTGCATAGTATTCCATTGTTAAGATGTACCAAAGCTTCTTTATCCAGTCATCGATTCTCGGGCACTCTGGTTGTTTCCAGATTCTGGCTATTGTGAATAATGCTGCTATGAACATAAAAGTAGGGATGGTGTTTGCGCTGCGTGTTTTTGGCTTCCCAGGGTATATTCCCAGGAGTGGTATGGCTGGGTCGAATGGGAGCTTAATTTCTAGTCTTTGGAGGAATGTCCATATTGTTTTCAAAAAGGCTGCACCAGTCTACATTCCCACCAACAATGGATGAGAGTCCCCTTTTCCCTGCATCCATGCCAGCACTTGTTGTTCTTGCTCTTTTTTTTTAATTTTTACAATTACAAAGATATACAATTAAAAAGTTCACATTTGGGTTTTGGTCATACAGTGTTCCAGCACCCATCCCGCCACCAGTGCCCATCTCCCACCACCAACGTCCCTGGTTCCCTCCCCTCCCCCAGCCCTCCTCCATGGCAGGTTCCTCATTTCTTTCCCTTTCTCTCTCTTTCTCTTTTCCTTCCCTTCCAGACTATGGATTACAGAACATACGTTAAGAGGTTGGCATGTGTATCCTTTTTGCCTCTATTTAATGCTCACTTCTAGGTTGGCTTTAGTACCCTCGACAATTGTTAGCACACTGTTCCATTTTCTGTCTTACCTAGCCTCCTGACTCCCACACGTTTGTGATAATTTCCACCTTTGACAAGACCTCCTGATATATGTTTCACTTGACCTTGGATATTAGTATCATAATATGTACATATATATTTATGTTATGCAAATAAATGCAGTCATTCTGTATCTGTCTCTCTCCTTCTGGCTAATTTCACTCAACATAATCTTCTCCATGTCCATCCATTTATAGGCAAATTTTATAACTTCATTTTTCCTAATAGCTGCATAGTATTCCATTGTGTAGATGTACCAAAGCTTCTTTATCCAGTCATCGATTCTAGGGCACTCTGGTTGCTTCCAGATTCTGGCTATTGTGAATAATGCTGCTATGAACATAAAAGTAGGGATGGTGTTTCCGCTGCG